>PVKA01002343.1:31776-126879 GCA_004027165.1 Ctenomys sociabilis
CCTCCCTCCCTCCCTCCCTCCCTCCCTCTCTCTCTCTCTCTCTCTTTCTTTCTTTCTTTCGTTCTTTCATGAATTTGGTTGTTATTGGGTTTCACCATGCAGCTCAGACTCAGTGATCCTATTTGCAGCCTCTCCAGCCCTGGGATTGGGCGTATGCCACAACACTGGGGATTGAACTAAGCTCACCTATGTAGGGGCTTTAGTGCACTGAACTATCTCTCCAGCAGCCATAAACTGCTTTGAAGGTTCAGGTGAACTCTACAACACATTGGTCATGATGATCCCTTCACTACTGACTCTCCTACAGAAGCAGTAAACGTTAAAAGGAGGAGCATTAGACTTAAGTGCTTAAATGGCGGAATGAATTTAAAAAAAAAAATGACAGCAATAAACAGTAAATTTCTATACTGACCTCTTCTAAAATTTGCTTTTAAGGAGGTGATAAGGTTCATAACTAGGAAAATGACAGAATAGGTAGGTTCCTGGGCTGGCATCCATGTTGTATGATTTCCTCCTGTTACCATAGAATAGAATTACATGATTTTTTAATTGCAGTATCGTAACTAATGACCACCATATTTCCTTGATTATGTGTCACTTCCAAGAGGTGGAGAAAGAAAAGTAATCAAATTTTCAACGAACACAGAGATTCACTCCCAGGGATCTAGCTTAGTGGCTTATGTGCCTGCCTGGAAAGTGCAAGGTGTAAGTTCAGAAGCCAACACTGGAAGAAAAAGTATATATATCTTCCCAGAGACCACCTCCCCCTTTCTTCTTCAACTCATCCCAGCGTGCAGTTTCCTTTCACTTTTCCCACTACCTCACGGAAGACCTCAATTAGCTCCTCAGATATTTCTAAACATACCTCTCAAACTCCACCCTAACAAAAATCCATAAAATCTACAGCTTTCTTTGTCTCAGGCCAGAGGATTTCCCTGACCCATCCCTCCTCAGTCCTCTCTATGTCTTTGGAGTTGATAAAAGCTTCTTTGATCTTTCCTATCTCTTTACTGCACCTCTGAAAATCCTATCAGCATGTTTTTTGTTATTCTGCCTTCTTCGCTAGGGCGTATGTGACATCTTGCTGGTCTTCCTATTTCTTAAGAGGTTCTTATGGTGTTTCTCCTGTCTGCTTCAGAGCTCTTCTACAGAGTTCTTTCTTCTGCTGTAATTGATCATTTGTTAATTCAAGTCCCAATCCATTAAAAAAATTTCCCCATGACATCTTGTGCTTAGTGTTTTCTTTGTAGACTATGAAACTGTTTATACCTGACATATTTAGGGTTCAGCAAAACACAAGCACAGGCCAACTCTTTGTCTTTCAAGTGACATTATCATCATTGCACACCTCATCAACAAATCTACTGCATCTTCTGGTTTGGGGAAAATGTGACCATTGCTGACTTCATTTGTGTTTAGGAGTCACTACTTATTTCTTTGTTTGTTTGCTTGCTTATTTTTGAGACAGAGTCTCACCATGCAGTTGAGACTAGCTTTCAACTCACTATGTAGCACCAGCTGACCTTGAATTCACAAGATCCTTCCTGCCACAGCTACCCCAATTCCCACGCAGTGCCGGGATTGCAGCTGTGCACCACCAACCTGGCTTCACGATCAATCTTAGCAACATGGTGTATCATTGATGTTAGCAACATTAATTTATTTTTCTTCTCCAGAATGTAGTCCAGGATAGCCTGCGACTCACTGTGCAGTACAGATGGAAATTAAACTCACAAAATCATCTTGCCTTGGCCACACAAATCCTGTGATTACAGGCATAGACCATTAAGCCAGGCTTTACTATCAATTTTATCGTCATGGAATAACATTGACAGTATCAGCACTACTTTCTTTTTCTTCACCACGTAGGAAGTATTATGTCTTTCTAGAGTCCAAATATTGTACTATACATCTCTCTGTTGTGAACTTGCAACATTTTGTCAGGAATCTCCACTTTATTCTTATGAATAGATCGTATGCTACTGGTATTTTTTAAAACAAATATAACATCAGTGGGAAATTTGTGTACAGATTTTGAATGTAATGTTTGAGTTGCTTTCTGAAATAGGTGCAGCCTTTTCGCATCATACAGTTTATTACCGTATGAATAAAGATCTGATGGCTGAGTTCCAAGTCAGATATCTAAATTGCAGGTGAAAAATGTTTTCCCATCTACTAGGACATGTATTTTTACACTGTGTTCAGAAGGTTTATTTGGGATACATTGCCGAAGCCTTCAACAGCCACAAGACGATGCAAGCTGTTTGTCAATCATCATGTATTTAGATGGCATACAAACTGCTTGACAGAAGCAAAGCTTTAAAAAGACGAGCAGATAGCAGCCAAATTGTCACATAGTTTTCTGTTTGCTTTCTCTTTTTATTACAAAAATGTAGGAAATTTTGCAAGAATACAAATTGCTTCAGTGTCATTATTATTCTAAAAGTCTCAACGCTACGCATGTCACTTTTCCATAAATGGCTTAGAGCCTGACAATTGGAAATATAAAGTACTTTATATGAAGGCTTTTACCTCAGATAATGAGATGTCATGATAAGTATATTTTTGAGTATTTTATTAATATTTCATTTTTAGTGGATTTTTAAAAAACTTGCAGCACACCGTGTACTACCAACAAACTTCCAATGGCTCGCTACAGTGTTGGCATTCTGTCCAATAGGTTTTGTCTCTGGCAAGAACCTAATAATATTTTCTGAACTAATTCTAACAGATTGCTCAGGTATATGTAGCCATCTTGTAGCATTTTTCACTAGTCAAATATTTATTTGCATAGCTTTTATTTTTTATCTGAATCAAAGTCTTCATTCTCCATTTCTCACTGTCGTATCTTGCTAACTTCCTTGGTTTACATGGTTCAAGTCTTCCTCAGTAGCTGGACTGCTCCTGACTCACTTTCAACCTCCTCCCAAAGATGTTAAAGCAGATTTTCACATGGCATTATACTAAATGCCATGGGCTAATTGTTCAAAAAATTCAAAATGAAATGTGTAATATAAATTATAAATACATAAAAATGTAGCAGAGCACACAGTGAGTAAAGCTTACCTATTTACCCACTAACTCACATGTACACACCTTGATGTTTGCTGAACCAAATGGGTGAACAGAAGTATTGCTTCCTGTATTTCCCCCGCTCAGATATAGAGACACACAACCTCTCTCTTTATGCTAAACTCCGTGTTTCCATTAGAAAAATATGGTCAGGGTGTATTTTATCCACCATGATGTAGCACTGGTACTTCCCTAGCTCGGTGTCATCACAAACAAGAATGTCAGCAGAAGTAAAACTGGGTTGTCCAATTTACTGCTCACAAGCATGAGTGCTGTTGGAAAAGCGAATGTGGCAGTAGCACAGTGGGGCTGCAGTCACTCCAGCGATGCTCAGGAAACTGCAAAGCAGAGCTGCTAAGAGAAACATACTTAGCCATGTGAAGGCAGAGGACACCAACTTTGTTTCAATAAATCTATACAATGCATTACTAATTTAGATGTATCATGTAAATCTGCAATTTTACCAATTTTTGTGCTGTGGTTTTCTGTCAGAAGTTTTTTTCTTAGTCATATAACATGGAACTAAATTAAATAAACTTGAACTGGCTTTAGCTAATAGGAACTTCTTATATAAGGAATTGTATTTACTATCCTACCTATAATTTATTGGTAGAAATTTAGTTTATGTATGAAAAGAAAATGTTTTGCCTTGTGTTGTTATGTTCTTACAGTTTTGTTTAGTTCTATAAGTTAACTATCAAGATCTGCTCTGAATATGCTTGTACTTATAAAATATGGTAGAATACAATAAAAATGATTAATGAGCAGAAAATAGTTATTAAAAATGAGGAAGATTTATGAATTGTTATATATAATCTCAGTAAAGAAAAAGTTTTAGATGCCTTGGAATCACAAATTAGGTTTTGACCACTGTTGGGCAGAACTGTTGAAAACTAACATTTGGAAATATCACTCTGGGACTCAAGCAATATTTAGTTTATAATGAAAACTAAAATTAAGGAATCCTTTTGGGGACTACTCTTTAGCTTTTAGGGATATGATATAAGAATGCGCTATAGATGAAGAAATACAAAGCAGAATCCATCCTATAGAGTCCATTTACATTAATTGACTCAAGTAAGTGAAAAAAAGAAAAACTCTATAGAAAAAAAATCTCTTCTTGTAGAATATTAAACAGTAGAAAGATCTGACAGTTATTGGATTTGTAGAGAGTGGTTTATTTGTCTGGAATTTTTCTCTCACTTTAAAGACTAGAATCTAGGGATGGCAAAAAATGGAACTTTCAATGAGAATAGCCTGCTGCAGCACACATTCTGTCAGTATGCCACCACTTGGGTTTTGGATGATTTGACTAAAGTGAATCTTTAATATTAAGGTTTTCTTTATGAACATGTACTCATCTTTCAAAGAAAAGATCACCCCTTAACAGAGAAGATATGAAGTGTGTATTATTATAAGTATCCATTAGCTTATGAGTTAATAACACACATTAATAATTTATCTGGTCAGGATTTCTCTCACAGCTACTGACTGACATCTGTGGGCTGTGGAACTTTATTCCTATTTTCCTTGTGAAACAGACCTTAATCATATTGTCAATAGAGTTTGAAATCAAATATAAGACACTATTAGTCTAGTTTAAGCATTCTGTAAATTTAAGGCTTTAAGTTTGTAAATTTTTATTCTTTGCTTTGTCAAATTATTCAAATGAAACAAGTCATAAGTTTAAATTCTCTTGTTCTTTCTATCACTGAAAGATCTCATTAATCACTCCTATCAGACTTTAATAAACATTAGCCAAAGAGCTTATAGAAGTAACTGTTCTAGAACTCTCAGTATTGAGTCACTGAGCTATCCAAGTTTTTATATTTACCAATACTTTTAGAATCGGAACAAGAAAATTTCATAGAAATGACAGGGACACAAATAAAATAAAAAATGAACATTTAGACATAGATGACAAATTCTTTCAAATCAGACTTTTTCTTAGTGCTCTTTCATTATAACTATTGCATAACCTTATAAAATTATTTGCACTATAATGCTAATGATATCAAGTACAAAATCAAATCAAATTCTCCCAAATTAAGCATCAACACTACCCAGAATATAAAAAGATTTTTTTAAGTGAAAGAAATGAATTGTTAAGAAGAGCATACGTAGTTCATTCCTGAAATATCCTATACTTGACACCTGAAGCAAAGGATCATGGTCAAGGTTAAGGGCATGGGACTTACTTCTTTGTATCCAAAGATGATGCGTCCATCCATAAGAAGCGTTGCCTGGAATGTGAAGCTCCCCAGGTTGTAATTATCCTGGAGATGTACATGGTCCCACTGGACAACCAGGGCTGTCCCTAGAGGGAAGAAGAAAAAATGCGATGAGAAAAAATACTGTTCAATTCATATGAACATCAGTCAGGTCTTCAAATCCAGGAGTTGTGCTTTTTCAATTCTATGTGGTCAGTTGCAATTCTGGTGCTGAAATAGCATTTAGGATTATTTTTAAAAGACTGAGTACTCTCTAAATATTTGGTAAAAATTTAACCTCATCCCGAGGTTAATGTCCACCCAATCCAGTGTGAGGGAATTTTGCCTTAGAAATTTCATTAATGTTAATGTTTACTCTCTGCTTAAATTTCCATGAGCCACTTTCAAAATGCAGCCCAAGTGGATTGAATGAACTTCAAATACTTTTTGACAAAAGCCTAGAAAAGAACACATTTAAAAAGCCTAGGCCCACTTATAAAAGACCTGAATATGTTTTTTTTTCCATATTCAGAGTTATATTCTTTCTCACTAAAGAAGTTCCTGTGACACTAATGGGAATTTTCTTCTTTGATTCACAATGCCTGCACTTCTGTCTTTGTTGTACAGCTTCCAGGAGGCTGCAAGGTAATTTGAAGAGCCCTGGGCTAGGATTTCTGATGCCTCCTTGAAGTGCACTGGGGTGAATCTGCAGGCTATGTGCTAAATTCTGATGCCTCAATCTGCCAGTGTTTACTATGAAACTATTAACATGAAATATAAGTTGAAAACTAGTCTAGTAGTCAAATAACCAATGAATATTCATATCTTCTATGTAAATAGCATTGTATTGTAGTATGCTCCAACTTTTTTTCTTTTTTTAAAGAAAACAGATCAGCTAAGTCTTTTTTTTTAGTTTTAAATGTTGGATTTTTCCCCCTTGGTTTAAAAAAAAAATCTAGTTGCCAAAAAGCTGTGCTAAAAATGAAACAGAAGTAAAGGAACAAAACTTCTTTTCTCTAGAAAGTGTATGATTTTTTAAAAGATCACTCTTGTGTGGCATAATGTTTTCAGTAAGCATTTTGTGTTGTTAGTAATGTGCAAAAATTCTTGAGTTACTTACAATTTTAAATATACTGTTACTTTAAATATTTTGATTATCCAATCGTGAATACTTAGGGGTTGTCAACATACAGAGATGCACTGTATTTCATTGGAGGAAAAATTTAACAGTTAGATACATGTTACTGACCTTGATCTGAGTGCTTTCAGCCAGAAGAACATCACATATTCTGGCCAAGGAGAAGACCCAACTCTTCCTTCCACGGGCATGTTCGTGGCTATACTAGCATTTCTTTTAAGGTAGAAAAGAATGGAAGATAATACTAGCCTGGAAAGTGCCCAGGATTTTGTAATAACACGAGGTGTATGAAATGACAAAGCTTCTTTCGCTTGCTTGCATGTTGCCAGCAACACCTCAGGAGGTGTTTCCGCCTTCTCTAATTTCTATCACAGCCTAGAGGTGCAGGGGATGCAAGGGCAGGGCAGCAATCCTAGGTGGAAGCCCTGCCTCGGCCCTCCGGCTGCGTAAGGACGTCCACAGCTGCGGCGTAAGAACCCACTGCCCCCTCTCCTCTAGTACGGACAGTGGTAAGTCTTATCCTCAGTGAGGATCCTCATTAAATATAAGAGAAAGCACTGAAAATGAGAGTTCTGCGTAAGATAGCCCAGAGTTTTAATGCAAATTCTGATGAAGATACTCCTAATACCATAGTGTTAGTAGCAAGTTTTAAAAAACAGCACTGTTTATAAATGTTAAGTTTTATATTGTTATTGTGTAGCTCCTTCAATATTCATTGAGTTCAATGCTCTTATACAATACCAATAGAAAGATTATTGAATATAGATGTTTTCATTAAATTTTTTAATACTTTTATTTCTATTTATTTATTTGGCATTTTAGGGAAGGGTGTGCAGGGTGTTCAGGGTCTCACTACTAGATTGGACTCCTGGTGGTGCGCCACGATGCCCAGTCTCAGTTGCCATCTCAACGGGCCCTAGGGAAAGGGTCAGCTTGGCAGGTCCTTGGATCAAACCCGCGGCCACTGCACCTGCTTGCAGGCGTTTTAATCCACTGAGCTATTTAGTCTGTCCTAAATTTTTATTTATTTATTTATTTATTTATTTATTTATTTATTTATTTATTTATTTTGTCTTTTTGAGACAGGGTCTCACTATGCAGTTCAGGCTGGCCTTAAACTCACTTTGTAGCTCAAGCTGGTCTCGAACTCACAACAATCCTCCTGCCTCAGCCTCCCGAATGCTGGAATTACAGGCATGCGCCACCACACCCGGCCTAAATTTTTAAATAAGCTAAATATTTCCATTTTGTGTTGTCAAAGAAACAATATTTCAAGTTTAATCTTTTATTAACTATTTCTAGAATCTAAAACTTCATGTTATGCAGGTGACTGGGAGTGGTCTTTAGAGACACATGTTTTTTCTGATCAGTTTCTTAGTAGTTTTGTAATCAGTTCTTTACTCAAAATATTGATTTCTGAGCAATGCATAATAGGGGAAACAAGTATGTAAGTGGATCAGAAAAGTATTTTCCTTGGATAACTATAATGCAGGGAAACATAGGATTAAAAAAACCCATGAGCTGAAGGGAATACACCTCCATTTCCAAAGGACTGGGCGGTCTATCCCTAGGTTGTTTCTCTGCTGTTACTTGAGCACACAGATTACAGCACATTGACTAAAGCTTTGTACTGTCCCCTGATCAGTAACAGAGGTCACGTCTTCATCTTCAAAACAAAAACAGAACTAGAATGAACTGGTGCTAAAAACTTAGCATTCACAGTCTTAAAAACTGTGAATTTTCTGATTCAAACTAGAGCAGGCTTTCTGATGCTATGTTTGATCAGGTTTTCTGATTACTGATGAGAGTTATATTGAACTTTCTATTCTTCATGAGCCGTCAAATTAATTTTCTAGTAAAAGGGGTTACTTTTATAGCTTCTGACTAACTTAGTCATGTTACCGCTCATGCAAATTATAGCTTTTCAAAGCATCAACTCATATTAAAAATCTAAAAGCAATGTTCTAACCTCTGTTTTCTTTTCTAGAAGAAAAGACTGGGTGTGGTGGCACTTTACTAGAAAGCTCCTTCCCATCCTTAGGCATTCTGTCAGTTATCCTGAGCAGTCAGCGTTGAGATTATTTCAGCCAATTGCTGAGACAGAACTTCGTGAAGAGTCTCGCAATTCTGGAAGGGCCTTGCTTATTAAATACATACAGCAATTGTTCAACATTCATTATCATATTGTAGGTCTCAGTATTTCCACCAGCCATTACACAGAAGGCATTTAATAAGATAAGAATTATAATTCTTTAGTAATACTAAAGTAAAAGTTCTTAGGAGTTGAAACTAAAATATTTATTTATTCTTTCATTGGCTATTTATTGTAGACGTACTCCTTACTAAATACCTTTGCCAGGAAGCAGAGAGAGCCTTCTCCTCAGTCATAGCTTTTGTTTTCAAAGAATTTAGATCCAGATGAAAGACATGCAAACATTCATTTTTTAAATGATTTAAAAATTTATTGAAATAAGAATAAACTCAAATATTGAGCTAGCTAGGAAGAGAATATATGAGGGGAGAGTTATTAAGCATATTTTATGATTTTGATATTAATAATATAAAAACCTGTTCATATCAGAATCCTGTGTTCACAACAATATCCCTAATATTGAATAAATAAAAGGGCTTAGAAAATAATCAACTTTCAGGAGATCATTTAATTACTTAGAATAGATTTCTTTTTTTTTTCTTTTCTTTTTTTGTCTTTTTGAGACGGGGTCTCACTATGCAGTTCAGGCTGGCCTTAAGCTCACTTTGTAGCTCAGGCTGGTCTCGAACTCACAACAATCCTCCTGCCTCAGCCTCCCAAGTGCTGGGATTATAGGCATGCACCACCACGCCCGGCTAGAATAGGTTTCTAAGTTCACTTGTGTATAATCAGGCATGGAATAAGCTCCAGGTAAAATTCTGGCTGGATTTGTGCTGCAGATGTCTCGGCGATCTGCACGTAGATACCTACGGATTTCCATCTTAGGAGTTTGAAGTAAAAACAGCATAAGGATAGAATATATCAGTTCTTAAAATAACAGATTTAAATAATTATGGCTAATAATTATATTCACATAAAATATGTGATTCAAATTGTTTAATGTATACTATTTTACCAACAATTTCTTATCTCTAGTAAAGATAGTTTTCAGAAATATGTAGAGACCAAAAGAATATGTACCTCCAAGACCTTGAATTTATCACTTGGATTTTATATAATAATATAATATATAATGTAACCATTATATTATATTATAATAACATATATTACCATTATTATTATTATTATTACTGTTACTATTGACAGTAGTGAGGACTGAGTCTTGGGTCTTCACACTGAGCTGAATCTCCAGCCCTGTTTTAAAATCTGAAACAGGGTCTTGCTGAGAATCTAAGTTGCCTGGGACAGATTAAAATTTGTTATCTTCATGTTTCAACTTCCCAAAGTGCTGAGATTTTCTTGTTTGGATGTTGATGACATTAATAATATATTTGAGCTTTTCTCTATTTCATATGCCTTCATCAGTATAGGGAGTTTGTTGTCTGTACACATGACAAATCTTAGTAGGATCTATTTGATATTTTGAAGCTAGAAAATTTTTATTTTCTTATGTATATTTTAAATATTACTACATTATATTTTTAATTACCTTCAAGATTTTTTTTTAGTACTGTAGATCAAACTTGGAACCTTGCGCTTTCAAGACAGGTGTTTATGCCACTGAGCTATCTCCCTGGTCCACTACCTTATAGTTTCAAAAAGGTATGTTCATCCAACAGATAACCAGATTTCATTAGTTCTTAATAGCAATATAATACACTACTTTCCTCCACTTAAAGATCAGAACTAGCAAAACTATAGTCTTGTGAATTTCTTAAACAGGAAGGATTTTTTAAAAAACAAAATAAATTCAATAAATATATTTGTTTAACCTCAAGGATTATGAACAATACCTCTGTTTTATACTATTGTTCAATGAATGAACGAGTGCTACCTGAACATGCATGGCACACAGCGTCATAACAGCTAACAAGCATTCATTGCTATTTCAGGAAATCTGTAGTTTAAAAATCTAGTCTGGCCACCAAGCTGCAAGAGAACCCCAAAATCTTACAGAAATTTTAACACTAATCTCATGCTTTGATATTTAAAAATGTACATTTGACATAAATTGGATAATCAATACACACCATTATCAAAGTATCTGACCGTTGAGTTTCTGGACACACTGGGATCAAAATTTGCCATTAGAGGTGCAATGTACTGTGTGGCTGTGAGCATTCGATGCACAACTTCTCCAGTGTATATGAAACCTAAAATTAAGAAAAAAGACATACATCATGAAAAAGAAGCTCTGCTGTGTGCAGTGGTGCACTTGTGTAACCTTATCACTGTCCAGGCTGAGGCAGGAGGGTCACCTGGACCTGGAAGCCAACCGGAGTTACGCTGTGAGCCCAAGGCCAGCTGAGCTACATCATAGGACTGTCTCAATATAATATAATAAAATAAAATAAAAGGAAAGGAAAGGAAAAAAAAGAAGCGCAGACACAACTGTTACTAAATTTTTTTCCAGATTTGTGGGTTGCCTTTTCACTCTGTTGGTGATTTCTTTTGATGTACAGAAATTTGTCAGTAAGAGGAGGTCCCAGTTGTTGATGTTTTGAAGTATTTCCAATGCAGCTTGATTTCTGTTCATGAACTGTTTGCCTATCCCTATATCTTCAAGATTTTCACCTACTTTCTCTTCCAGGATATTTAATGCTTCTGTTTTAATGTTTACATCTTTTTGACTTTAGTTTGGTGCACGGTGATCTGGTTTTAGTTTAATTTTCAGCATGTGGAGAGCCTGTTTTTCCAGCATCATTTATTACAGAGGCTATCTTTCCTCAGATTTGGCCCCTATATCAAAAATAAGATAAGCATCTTTACCAATAATCACTCAGACTAAGGTCTTCTATGCAGAATATATGATAACTAAAAAGTTAGGGACCCAAAACTTAAACACCCTGTCCAAAACTGGGTATGTGAAATGAATACACACTTTTGAGAGGATTTATACAAGAGGGAAATAAATACCTGAAAAAATTATCCACATCACTGGCCATTTGAGAAATGCAAATTCAAACAAAACTTAAACACCATCTAAGCCAAGAAAGAATGGTTATCATAAAGAAATCAACTAATAACAAATGCTGGAGAGGCTATAGTGAAAAAGGAACCCTTCTTCATTGCTAGTGGGAATGTAGACTGGTGCAAACACTATGGAAATGATCGTGGAGAGTCCTCAAAAAACTAGGACTGGAAATTCCAATTAATCCAGCTATTTCCCTTCTGGATATTTTCCCAAAAGAACTGAAAATGTCATACCATAGTAATATAAGTGCACCCATGTTTATAGCAGCACAATCGGTCATAGCCAAATCTTGTTTTTGTTTTTATTTTTGTGCAGGGTGTCACTACATAGCCCAGACGCACAGTGATCCTCCTGATTTCTGCCTCCCTAGTGATGGGATTACAGGCGCAAAAGGGCCACCGTGCCTGGACTCCATCACCAGCTCAGGGGGCGGGGCCAGCGCAGCATGCAGAGCCAGGGATTGAGCCCTGGCCCCTGCACTTACCTAAGCGAGTGCTTAGTCTGCTGAGCTGTACCGCCAATATTCAGAAGGATTTCTTGGGGTGGGGTGCTGGCTCAGGATGCTGGTCTGGTAAGGCATGAGGATCTGGGATTGAACCACAGAATCCTGAGCCTGATTGCTTTGCTTATGCAGACACTTAAACAGCTGAGCCAATGGACAGCCCCCCACCCATAGCCAAATCTTGGAAGCAACCAAAATGCCCATCACCTAAGGAATGGATGATAAAAAAATGTGGTATTTTTATATAATGGTATATTACTTAGCTATACAGAAAGACAAACTCTAAGAAGCCTTAATAGGTAAGTGGGTGTAACTAGAGTCTACACTCATAAGTGAAATGAACCAGACCAACAAGTGTAAACAGCATATTATCTCCCTAGTGTAAGAACCCAACAGAAGAAATAAAACCTGAAAGGTATAACAAGCAACAAAATGAAAAAGAAATTGAACATGAGGATTAAACAACAAACAGGAGAGAAAGGAGAAAAGATAGGGAAAAAGGAAAGCAGAAAAAAAATACAAGTAAATATGCAGGAAGGCTGGGGTGATTGTACTAAGAATTTCCATCAGGTTTTTGCAATAGCATCTAAGCAGCTACATCAAGACCAGTAATGTGTAATACAAAAGCCATGTTGTAAACACCTGTCATATTGGCCATCTAATTGTGCACCATTGTTAATGTCCTGTCAAGTATTACTATACTGTCTTTAAAAAAATTTTAAAAAGGTAAGCAAAGAAAAAAGAGACAAGAACAAAATTTGAGATTTCTTAAATGGGTAATATTCAATCATATATCTAATCTTGCATAACTATTAATAACAATCTGAGCAACAGATTTGACAATAAAAATAGATAACATATCAACCATTGTTAGTCAGCTGTTGTTGTTTTAAAAGTCTTTGACATATGTATTATTAGCCGGGCGTGGTGGCACAGGCCTGTAATCCCAGCACTCGGGAGGCTGAGGCAGGAGGATTGTTGTGAGTTCGAGACCAGCCTGAGCTACAAAGTGAGCTTAAGGCCAGCCTGAACTGCATAATGAGACCCTGTCTCAAAAAGACAAAAAAAAAAAAGACAACATATGTATTATTGTATGTTACCCTGTTTCTGTTTTTGTTTCTGATTATTTTTCTTGCTTTTGTTTTTACTCTTCAAAAAAATTAAATTAAATTAAAAAGCCAAAAACCCCCAAAAATTGCCATTAAAATATTTCCAACTCAACTGCAATCATATTTTGGAAATAAAATATCATAGCAGTTACATTTTAAAAATGGGAAATGATATCTTAATGTCTGATTAATAACAGCATAGATAAGGTAACAATTTTCATATAATCTGTGAATACTTTTTGGACTGGAAAATCAAGAAACCCATATGTACAATTTTAGTTTCGTACTTTTCAGTGTCTATGATTCAGAAAATATAATTAGGCTTAAAATGATAATATTACATTATAAGTAACTCCATTATTTAGATTTTCTATTAGTCAATATTAGCTAGCATGAAAGTCCTTTTTACTAGTGATTTTATTTTCAAGCTATTTATTTGTATTTTCTTAAAATGTGAATTTAGTTTAAGCCTTTTTTTTTTTAGCACAGTGCAATTTAGAAATGGCACATGCTAAAATGCAGAGAATACTTTCCATTCCTTTTGCTTGTTTTTAACTGAAAGAGGGCTAAATACCAAAGGCAAAGTTTTCAGACTTCTCAAACCTCTATAACCATAGAACCCTATCAAGAAGATAAGGTCTATATGTTTTCAGATAAGATAGTAAAATATTGACAGAGCACAAATGCCTTTTTATTGAGAAAATCATCAATGCAATCTATTCTAGCAGTTGGAAAATGAGAGGGAATTTACTGAAAAGGACTTCAGTTTTGAATTAACTTTCAATAGCTCCTATGTTACAACTCAAACCCATTTTCAATTGTTCACACTAGGTTTATTTACTTTGTAGACCATCCATGACAAATTGTTAATCCTATACTGGATTCTTGCCTCCGAGGTCTTCAGCTGCCTGAAAGAAGAGCTAGTTCAGGGAATTCTAAGTGATTTAAATACTAATCTATGAAATGCACAATTAATAATAAATATGCAAATGAGCACTGACAATATAAAATGCAAAGCAAATCCCTTATGACAATGCAATTGTCACTCGGCAATCATGCCTTAATGAAGTATTTGAGGGTACTGATCATTTTTCTATTTTTGCAAGAATTGTGAAACATACAAGCCTGTAAAAAAATTTACAAATTGCGTGGTATTTAAGTCTCAAGGTGATAGAGACTTGAGAAAGTGTCACTTTTGATTAAAATAAAGTTTTTCTTGGTGTATTGCATTTTTTTCTTCAAATTCTGAACTGTGGAATGTAAGTACACTATTGTTGAATGATATTTATAGTTATTTACAGATTTAGTAAATATTTTATTTATTAAAAAGATCTTAAACCTCCTTCACTAAGAGACACCATGTTAATATGTTTTTTGTATTTTAATCTTTTATTTATTTCATACAGGGTCTTGCTACACAGTTTAGGTTCCTAGTGATCCTCCTGTCTCAGCCAGTTCAGTGCTGGGATTACAGGCATGGGCCATCACACCCAGTTTCGGTGGCCAGCACAACATGGCCTGGGGTTCTGGGGCTCGCCTGGCATGCAGTACCAGGTATTGAGTCCTTGTGCTTCTCAGGCAGGTGCTTAGACTGCTGAGCTATCTCCCCAGTCCAATGTGGTTATTGCTTCTGTTACAGGGCGCCAACACTTAAAGACCCTGTCCAGATTTTCAATCATGCCCTTAATGTCCAAAATCTAGCACCACAACTTTAAAATTAGAAACATACGAAGTAACTATTTGCGGAAATTTATGGTTTAATACCTTGGACTCAGCAGTATAGATTTAAAATTTCATCAGTAAAATGGATTCAACATTCTGTAGTAATAATGTAATTTAAGTGTTTGAATTGCAGTCTGACAGATTTCTTTCAGAGAGAATAGCTACAGATATTCTCTGTCTGTCTATGAACCTACAGGAGAAATTTAGAATGCAGAGGGAAGAAATTCAAGGCAGGTAGTTAACCTAAAATCAGTACAAAATCTATTCTTCAAAACAACTATATAAGAAAGAAAGGAATCACTAGGCCAGGGAGATAGCTCAGTGAGATGAGTGCTTGCCTGTCAAGAGCAAGGTCCTGAGTTTGATCCCTGGTACTGAAAAAAAAAAAAAAAAAAAAAAAAAAAAAAAGAAAGAAAGGAACAAAAGGCAACACTAATTTCTAGAAAGAGTCATAAAATTTGGAAGAACTTATGATTTGAGATACTTAATTCCTTTTCTTTTTTATTAAATATATTTTGATTGACATATTTGCATATATTTATACATATACATAATTTTTTGTTGTAGGCAGCTGAGTCAGATAAAAATAATATAGGCAGTCAGACAGAGCTAGGCCCTGCAAGGAGCCAGTAGGAAAGACAAGATACCTTACAACTGTGGGAAAGACTATGAGCCAGACCTCAAGACAAAAGAAAAACAAATTCACCCATATGCCTCTCTAAGGATAAACATCAAGGATTGATTGTCTAAATAGGTCTCTATATCCTTGAGAAAGCTACCAAGTGTTACTAACCCTACCCCCTCAAGGAAAAATATCCCACTCTGCGTTCATGCCCATTTGCTGTTTGACTTATTTCTTAGTTTGATCTCAGTTGAATCAGTTTTACCTGAGCAATTACGCTTGCGATCTTTTTAGTTGACCATTGGACTATGGTCCTACCTTATGCCCACCTAGTGAGTTTCCATGTTTTTCACCTTGGACCCATATCACCTTGTGATTTTGCTCTACAAAAATCTCTTTAAAAAATCACTGACAAGATAGCTCAGTGGATTCAGCACCTAATTAGGCAAGTGCGGGGACCAGGGTTTGATCCCAGGCACCATATGCCACACCAGCCCCGCCCCAGGAATGCTGAGTCAGCCCCTGGGACAGACATGGTGGTGCAGCACTGGGGAGGCTAAAAACAGGAGGATCACTATGAGCCTGAGCTGTGTAGTGAGACCCCGAATCAAATACATTTTAAAAATCCCAAAAAAGACAGGTTCCTTGAAAACATACTTGGGTAACCTCCTGTCCCTCTCTCAAGACAGAAGCTTCCTTTCCCTCAATAAAGATATTCTGTTCTTCACTTCCAATGCTCCTAAAACTAAATTTTTGACTTTAGAGAACACAAACTCATCCCACATATCTTTCAGGTTAGGAGTACTTTATCGTACATCATTTTGATTCATGCATACACCATGCTTGCATACATATTGGGCAACGATCAACTCAATAAATAGCATACCCATTACCTTAATCATTTATCCTATATTTATCTTGAGCTAATTAAAAATCTTTATGTAACTATATTCACCTTCTGCACCACAGAACCCCAGAATATCTTCCTTTCTATGATCATAATGTTGTATTGAGCAATCCTTCATCATATCCATATTAACCTGCTCATCTCAAATCATTGTCCTACTCTGAACTTCTTTAGATTCTATATATGTAATTATTACTGTCAATATTTAAAAATATGCTACACACATGAATCCCTCACTGTTTCAACATCAATTCAGAAAACCATTACTGTTCTGTAACCCAATTTTCAGACCATAGGGACAATTAACTGCGTTTCCTTTGTTCAGGAAAAGGTTTACAAGACTACAGTTACCCACATTTCCAAAGTGAAGGTTCACATTGTTCCCAAAAAGTTAATTTAAAATAGGGGAGAATTTATTAATAGGGAGAAGGATAGTGGGGCTGGGGAGTGAGCTCAGAGGTCTAAGTCTTGCCTTTTTGGCAGGTGCCAAGGACCGGGTTCAATCCCCAGTACCGCATGCCATTCCAGCCACACAGAGGCACCAAAACTGGGTGTGGCGGCATCCGCCTGTAAACCCAACATTAGGGAGGATGAGACAGAAGGATCACTGTGAGTCTGAGCTACTTGAGACCCTGTACCAAATAGATAAATAAATAAATAAACTTATTAAAATATGTAGTTCTTCACATTTTCATTACTATGACAACACTGTAAGTTATACCTCCTGTTACCATGAGCATTATATTTGCTGTAACTATAATGAAGAAACAGCTATTGCAATTAACAACATGTCCACCACTACTATTACTATTTTTCTTCTGCAATATCAGGAGATAGAACTCAGGACCCTGTGCATATGCCAGGCAACTGCTTATTCTACTGAGCTACCTCCTTGAGCCCATTATTAACATTTTTAATAACATCTCTGCCCAAAAATCTCAAAAATAACCCAAGGATGATACTACTTTGAAGTCCACTGTTTTGAAACTACTACATGTTTTGCTAATGTAGAAAATACTTATTTTTTTCAATATCTTTGAAAATATTGAAAATATTCATTTCTTTCAATATCTTTGACAAGAATTTTGGTTAGGCTTCCATTTCTTCTAAAATTTTGAGAATTTGAAAATACCATTCCAGCAGTGGTTAAAATCTGAGTGGAGAGAAGCAAACTTAATGAAAGGAGAAATGCAATTAAGTGTTGAATAAGAACCAGCTTTCCAAATTAATGCAACAAAAATTTTCCAGGGCTTTATAGGCGTTCTTGGTGACTAACACACTAATTAGACATGTACCTCTTTTCTTTGGCTGCCCTGGGCATGCCTTGTTGTAGAGAAAAATAGTTCACTTTTCTAGCCCGTCACATTGTAGGCTAATTTAAACAATACATTTTAATTGCTTTCTTCAAACTTCTTGAGACCCATTTGGATGGCTAAGCATAAAATATCTTTGCTTATTATGTGCTAATAAAAACAGCAATCATCTGCCTAGTGAAGTAGGAAAGTTATTGTTATCTAGATAATATGAATCTCGGAAGAATACCTTTAATTGAAAAGCCAACCGGTTTTGCTCTTTGAATCTTAAATAATAACTAACACTTCCCCTTCCCTTTTCCTGTTACTAATAAACCTGGTGTCAATTTGTGAGTTCATGTGTAATCAACAGCTTTGTTATTGCTGCTTGACGGATCTCCTGGTAGGTTGGTAATCTGGAGCTACTTGAATAATCTGATTGTAAATAGAAATCTCGTTTCAGTCACTTGACGATTCTATTACTATAGATTCTATTATGACTAAATCCTACTTTTATTATCAATTTATTAATTATTAAATGATTTAATAATTATGACACATAGTATCATAATCTTTGTATAATTTTAATCAGATACAATAGATTGATTTTTATGGATAGAAGATATTTATGGATAAGGATTTATTTATTTATATTTATTTATTTTCTTGGATAAGGATTTAGAGAACAGGTTTCTTAGTCTAATTTTTTCATCAGAAAAGTATTGTAATATCTGTCTACATAGGCCTTCAAAATATATTGCTTTCATACATTCACATCATTTTATAATTACTGTAACATTGAAAAGAATGATGATGCCATATGATTTCCACTTGTCAGATGAAGTACTTAATTATGCTGGGTAACCTGCCCAAAGCCGTAGACCTACACAAAGTCTTTAAATTCTAACTCTCTGGGTTCTGCATGCTACATTTTAGAATTCCTTATGAGTACACCTTAGGTAAGGTCCTGTTGAGGACGACAAGCTGGGTGACACGCCTTTGACTTCTCTTCAAGTCATTTCTCAGACCAGCATGCAATGCATGCTGATGGTTCTCATAAGCAAAATAATAATGCTCCAAAAATATTTCTCAGAACTGTACATCTTTCCTACTGAACTTTATGTTTATAAAGTGTACCAAGGAGAAAAAAGAAACTTATTTTCTGTGAGAACATTCTCTCACTAACTAGACTTTAGAGTAGAACAGGAGTGTCTTCAAATCTTGACACTTTTTTGTGTGGGTATTGCCAAAGCCTCAGGTTTTTTAATGAGAAGATTGTACAAATATATTCCTTTATTGCAACCTACCTAATAGTAGTGAAACTGATAGGATGATAAAATACAATTAAAGCAGTTATCTCCTGGTACAATAAATTATTTACTAGTAGAGTCACTACAGTACTTAATGTGTCTTTTTCCCAGTTCCCTAAATATTTTATTATTTATTTATTTATTTGGTGGAACTGGGATTGAACTCAGGCACTTGTGCTTGCCAGGCAAGCATTTATTCTACTGAGCCATCTCCCCGGCCCCCTAAATATTTTTTATTCCTTCCCAATATATAATGAATGCATTCACTGTTGGTAGTTGTTACATATACCAATATACATAGTATATATTAGTCCTTCTTAGTTTCTTCTGAAAGTAAAAATTAGAAGAAATTGAGGAGATCAGTTGATTTTCTGTAAATGTCTATTTTCCATACTCTAACGCTGTTGATATGAATTGATACCAATTTTTAACTCTTAGAAGTATTCACTGTCTTATATATACCAATATAATCTGTACTTATAATAAGATGTTTATAACTTTAAAAATTATGCTTCAGACATAACTGCAGAATTATATCTATCTGTATTATTCCTTCAGAAGATAGGATGAAATGTTGAATCTATGATAACTACAAGGCAATGGATAATAAAAATTCCTTAATGTCCACAGTTATTAGTTTGATGTATCTTTCCTTATACTCTGATATAAAAAGCACTTTGTAAAGCTATTAACCCCCTATTGGTTGCGTATGATTGTTTCATTTAATTGAAAATGTCATAGTAATAAAGGAAGCATGAAGAGTTTATAATTGCCTGTGAAACATTCTATAAAACTTTAATGTGCAAGAGGCTACATAAAATATTCCATTTCATCATCTTTCTGTTGATATTTTTGACCTCAGAGGCAAGAATGGAGTCAATCCAAATGTCTTCAGGGTACTAAACATTTCTAGTTAAATGCTACTTTTTGCATGCAAATGACAACAGTATACGTCACCTTTGTCATCTTTGTATTGACATGCACTCTAATCTCTACACATTATTAATTCAGTAGATCTGAAGCTAATGGGTAAAGATTAGGAGAACATAGTCCTCAATCTGAGTTCTGGTTAACCTCATCTTTGATGCACTCTACGTCCATTTATTAAAATGATTTAACTGAATGTGGTTTGTGGTTGTTCTTTTGTCAACTGTTTAGTGCTGATGGTGGCTAACCTACATAATGCATGCAAATGACGTCTAGGAATCATTAATTTATGTTTTGTCACAATTTGGTTTCATAAGCCATAATGCATTTTCATACACTATCAACTATCACATTATGACAAATGTTCATTTACAATTTAGCCATCTTTTTAAAACAAAACCATGTGTTCCAGTAATTGCTGACTTCAAAATAAAAAGCTATGATAAATTTTCTGGCAAAGTGACTATTTGGTAGCTACAACGATACAATGACAGGTTTCATGTAACAGGCTTCCTCTGAACAAAGTTCCCCAGGAGGATGTCGGTTTGTGCATGTAATCTAGACAGACACTACAAACAACAACAACAAACTTGAAATGGATGTAAGTTCACTACGTACTTATTCCCTGGGTGGGGATGGAACCTGATAAATACTACCAATCAACCAATATTTTTCTTTACAATTCCAAAGAGCTATTATGTTAAAATATTACAGGGATATATTTAAGATATATATACCTGGGTTTCTAAAAACCCCTAATATTAGTAATCACCAATCATTTCCTTTTTCTTTTTAATCAACAATCAAGGTAAAAATATTAAATGTGTGTGTGTGTTTGTATAAAAATGTTAAATATTTCTCATATCCTTCTTCATTATATGGGCATAATCTACCATTGAAGATTACAAACCCAAAAGAAATTCATTTTCCAGGCAAAATGAGCAAACTGTGCTAACGAGGTTGTCTATTGCAAATTATGTCTATACGATTGCCAGTATATTCAACACCTCTCCTCAACACTAGAATGGAATATATGGATGATGGGAGGAAGACAGGTAAAAAAGTATTTCATATCTTCCTCATCTGCCAACCAGATAGCTCATTGGACTAAAGCGCCTGCTTAGTCAGAGCCCAGTGGTTGGGGTCGAACCTGGGCATGCGATGCTGGCCCCGTCCTTGGGACACACTGAAATGGTATTTGAGATTGGGCGTGGTGGTACGTGCCTGTAATCACTGTGCCTGGGAGGCTGAAAACAGGAGAATCACTGAGTCCGATCTATGTAGTGAAACCCATAGATGCTGAAGACCCTGTACCAAATGCATAAAACAACAATAACAGCAACACTTTCCTCATTCATTTTCTTTCTTTCTTTTTTTTAATGAGTGGAATGTATTTATTGTGAGAAAGGAAGCTCCTGTCTGAGAAAGGATCAGGAGAGGGTGCCTTGAGTGGGTGGTCCCCCTCCATTTTCATTTTGAACTAACCACAAAATTGTTGCTCTTAGTTTCTCCTTTGCATTTGTATTGTGTGCCTAGAAACATAAAAAAGTTAATTTGACTTTTTCTTAGTTCATGTTAATTCCACTCCTGACAGCTCCCTCCTATCATTTCAAAGGCCTTTGACTTTGGACTTCTGAATTCACATTCACACCACAGACTAGGAATGGAGATTCTGAGAGTGACATAATGCACGAACTAAATAGGTTTCACAGTAGTCTGAAGTGATCTTTTTGTTTTGAAAATCATACTTATCTCTCTCTTCAGGTAGATTCAGATAATATTTCAAAAGCCTTGATCATGTAGGAACACAATGTTAGGAACACAGCAGAATAGCAGTTTTGAGTTCTTCTCCACACTCACAAACATTAAACTGAAGAACTATTCCAAAGGATTAAGGAGTCAGGTCTGAGATCACAGTAATGGGACGAAGCATAGAAGTAAGAGGACTCATTGCAGAGAGAAAGCTTCCGTTGCTCCATCACCCTTCCCTAAAGCCTACATGGCAAGAAAAGAGATTTATAATATTTGTGGCAGGAGGACAAAGGAGCATTCAACATTGCCAACTTTAGCCCCACAGCAACCAATCTCACAGCAGTAAATACTAACAAACTGCAGCATCAGGAGAGACTCCAGGCTTCCCTCAAACTTCACATTAATTCTTTTGATTCTAGAATTCAGATTGGTCACAGTGCCACTTTTGTTTCCATGTCCCAAGCCCAGGATGGCCCAGTGCCAATTTACCCATGTAGATACAGGATTCAGACATCTGTCAATAGACCCAGTTGCCGGGCTCATCCCAGTGAGCTCTGTTAGTATGAAGCCCATCTCTACAGACCCATGCTTCATGTCCTCATTTGTAGACAGAGGTTCCATGTCTGTTATGTATGGACCCAAACACCAAGTTTTCCCTATAAATCTAGTCTTCAAGCCTGCATACACAATCCCATGTCATAGTTTAGATTGAGAATGTCCCCTAAGAGCTCCATATACTTCACTCCTCTTTTCATGTTTAATATGCCCTTTCTCCTATAGAATCAGCCAACTGTGCAATCCAGATACCAAAAGACACCCAGATACCACACCATCCCTTTTGAACTCAAGAACTGGGCCCACCTGCCCACTTAATGAGGTAACCCACCTAGACCATCAGCAGCAACCCCATTGACAGACTAATTTAGCCACATGCCCAGAATTTATGGATAAGTGGAAGGCAAAGAACTAGTTGGTTCTTCTAATTCCCAGACAGAAGTGCAAGGGAGAAAAGAATCAGGTAAACATGACAGCATAGAAAAATCAAATAAAATATCTGTAACAAATTTTGAAGAATTAAACAGATACAAAATGTCTCAAAAATTATTATCAGTGAACTATAAGATAACATGAATAGTGCAAAATGCAGACATGATATCCCGTCCAAACACTATTAGTACAAATCTTTCTTCTCATTGAATTAAGAGAAAGTAGCTGTGTGTATATCCCAACAATTTTGCATATATAATACTGCAAAATGGTTCTTCATTTATATCTCCCTTATGAAGACAACAATATGCAATATTAATTATTGTAACAGTTCTCCTAACCTATTTTGAAACTGCCTCATTGCTTTTTGTTTCCCAATAAAATGAATAAAAAAGAATACAAATAAACAACTAAGTTATATCATAAAAATGAAACATGAATAAAATGGGCTTATTAGAGACAAAAATACAAAAAGAAAAAGTCAAAAATTCTGGAGCTAAAGGACACATTGACTGAAATGAAAAATTTCATAGCAAGTTTCAAGAGTGACATCCAACAAGCAGAAAAATGTCAGAAATCTTGAAGACAAATCGTTTAAATTATTCAAGCAGAAAAACAAAAGAAAAGAGAAAGAATATAAAGTGTTGGGACAGCATCAACAAACCAAAGTCCACAGTTGGGAATTTCAGAAGGAAAAGAGAAAGACAACCAAGGCAGAATCATTACTTAAAACAATGACAAAAACTTTTCAAAACAAGAGGGAGAAATAAATATTCATATTCATGAACTCCAAATAGAATAAATATGAAGAGGTCGTCAAGAAAATGTATTATTAAATTCTCAAATGTTAAAAGAAAAAGAATTTTGAAGATGACAAAACAAAAACTTTATTAAATACAAGGGAACATTCATCCACTCTGTAGTAGATTTCTCAACAGAAACACTGCAGTCAAGGGCAGGTGAGATGATTCTTTTTAATTGTTGAAGAAAAATACTGTTTGCCAGAAATGCTATACCCACCAAAAGTAACTTTCACAAACCAGAGGTAAAGACTTTGCCAGGAATATGAAAACTAGGTAAAACAAAAACTTCGAAAGTGCTTTTCAAATTTCAAAGGATGTTACCAACAATACAAGATATAAGAAAAGTATAAGAAGATAAGAAGGTCAGATTGTAGTCAAACTCAGTTACTCTCAGTAACCGGAGCTTTTAATTTTAGTTCAAGAATTAAATAGCAGACATGGTGATCCAGCCCAGCCCGGGGTCAGCGAGTGCGTGGGAGAGCTTCTGGCTTCCCTGCGACCATGGGATTTCTCCATACCAAAACTCAGGCACCTGTGTGAATGAGACCCTCTACCACACAAACAGGACCCCTGCAACCCTCCAGAGCCCCCACCCGCAAGCACACTGAGTGAGAATTACTGCGACTCTCTTGGGAACCCAGGAACCGTCCTAAGCCCAGACTCTGCTAGTGTGTGGGAGAGCTTCTGCACCCATCTGTGCTTCCTGGGACGGGGCACAGCAGAACGACAACACAGGTTCACTGTTGTGCCGGGGGGGGGGGGGCATGATAGATTAACTTCCAAGGGCTGCAGCAGGAAGGACCTGAACACAACAGCTACACCCAGGCTAGGGATAACTTCATAACTCAGACTTAACAGATCAGCATTCAAATTTCAGTAGGTGCTAAGGTTATAACTGCACAAAAGGTCTAAAAAAAGGTAAGAGGTCAGTGATGTATGAAATGAAAAAGACAAGGAGCAAAATGCAATCTAAGGCCTCAACCCCACCCATAATGAGTGCAGAGGAGAATAGCTCAGCTGAAATGAATGAATTAAGAGTGTCACAAACAAAGAAACAAACAGAAAGGTAAAGAGAAACTCAGAGAAAAATTAATTTCTAAAATAAAAAAAGAAATCTCTGAATTCATAGCATCTGAAGTAAAGAATCAAATATGGGCACATATGGAGGAAACCTAATCTGAAAAAGCTCTGCAGTAAAAGAATCAATAATTGCCTCGAAAGAAGACACTGATAAAAAATATGGAGGAGATTAGAAATATGATGGATTCCGTGAATGAGCAATACAGGAAAGAAACGGATTGCATGAAGTAGAATGAAACAGACATAGAGGAACTTAAAATCTCAATCACAAGTCAGGAAAAACTGTTTGAGTGAAAGTGAAGACAGTTTCAGATCTTGAAGATGATGGTGCAGCTAGTGAAAAGGTGAGAAAGGATCTCTTAAAAATAAAAAAACTAGGATGCAGGAAAAAATAATGCACCACCTGGAAGACAATGCAAAGATGAACAATGTGAGACTAATAGGCATCGATGAGAAAGATGGAGTCAATAGAAATGATGTAAAAAGATATGGGCAGAAGGAATAGAAGAAAACTTTCCAAGTATGAGGAAACAATCTGATGTTCAAGTAACTGAAGCATACAGAACACAAAATAACTTCAACCCAAATAAAAACGCACCAAGACATATAACAGTCAAGATCCCAGAAATCCAGCACAAGAATAATATACTGAAAATGACTAGAGAAAAGAAGCAGATCACATTCAAAGGAAAACCGGTCAGAATTATGGCCAACGTTTCTTCACAAACCATGAAGACAAGAATTGCATGGAGCAGAATACTTCAAGTCCTCTATGAAAACACCCAGACTACTATACCCTGCAAAACTCTCTTTCAAGTTTGATGGAGAAGTGAAATACTTGCATGACAAAGAACAACTAAAGAATATCGTGATAACAAAGGCAGCCCTACACAGACTACTGAAAGATGTTCTAGAGAGGGACCAAACCAATCAGAACTCCATGAATGAGAAGAGAAGGAACCCACAAAATAGGGCAAACAATGAAACATAGGACAAAACAAGCAAACAATAGGGAAATAACAAGGCAATGATAAGTCAACACATCTTACTTATAACCATCCATGTAAATGGACTCAATTCACCAATTAAAAGAAATAGACTGGCACAGTGGATTAGGAAACAAAACCCAACAATATGCTGTATACAAGAAACACACTTAACTCAAAAGGACATTTATAGGCTCAAAGTCAAAGCATGGAAAACAATACTACATGCCCTAGCACCTCAGAAAAAAGCAGGAGTAGCAATTCTGTTCTCAGACAGTCTCAACTTCAAACCGCAAAGGATCAAATGAAATAAAGAAGGCCAATATATAGTGGCTAGGGGGAAAATTCAAGAGGAAAAGGTAACACTCATAAATATCAGTACACCAAACACAGGAACACCCAACTATATAAGACAAATCTTATTGGACATGAAAAATCTAATAACCAACACCACAGTCTTTACAGGAGAATTTAACACCCCCGTATCTCAAAAAGATAGGTCAACCAGACAAAAAAAAAAATCAACAAAGAAGTAGCAGAACTGAACCAAAGCTCGGAACAGGTAGACCTGGTGGCATATACACAGTGTTCCACCCAAACACAGGTGAATACAGTTTTTTTCAGCTGCATATGGCTCATTTTCCAAAATAGACCACATACTAGCCCATAGGTAATGCTTAAGTGTATGCAAGAAAACAGAAATTATCCCATGCATATTATCTCACCACAGTGTAATGAAATTGGAAACAAATGACAAAAGAAACCAGAAAAACCCCAAAATACATGGAAATTAAACAACACCCTACTAGGTAATCAATGGTGAAAGATGAAATTAAACAAGAAATTCAACAATATCTAGAATTCAATGAAAATACAAGCACAATTTATTGGAATTTATGGAATATGATGAAAGCAGTTCTCAGAGGGAAGTTCATAAGTGTGAACTCACACATTAGGAAAACAGAACGTGAGCCGTACTGCACCTCCTATATCTCGAAAAGGAAGAGTCAACCAAACCCAGAGCCTAAAGACAAGAAGAAAAATCATGAAGATTAGAGCACAAATTAATTTAATTGAAATGAAGAAAACAGTTCAAAGAATTAATGAATCAAAAAGGTGTTTCTTTGAAAGACTAGATAAAATTGATAAGCCCCTCACTAACCTCATCTAAAAGAGGAAAGAAAAAATACAAATAGAAGTAATAAGGAATGAAAAGAATATAGTCACTACAGACACTGTGGAAATTTAGAAGATTATCAATAGCTACTTTGAGAATCTTTACACTCACAGAACAAAAGACACAGATGAAATGGCCAGATTCCTACAAACGTACAAATTACTAAAACTGAATCAATAAGATAGAACAACTTTCAATAACCCAAAAGAGCCAATGAAATACAAAATATAATGAAAAACCTGCCGACAAAGAAAAGTCCAGGTCCTGATGGATTCACTACTGAATTCTACAAATTTATAGAAATTAAAATCCCTACACTCCAGAAACTCTTCAATGAAACTGAAAAGAAAGCAGTCTTCCCACAATCATCCCTGAAGGCAACCAGGGAAAGACACAACTAATAAACAGAACTACAGGCCAATCTCCCTCATGAACACGGATACAAAAATCCTGAATAAAATCCTAACAAATAGAATGCAGCAAATCATCATCATACACTATGACCAGGTAGGATTCATCGCATGGATGAAAGGATAGTTCAATATTTGAACATCTGTAAATGTAAATCACTACATTATTAAATCTAAAAACCACATGATCATCTCAATTGATGCAGCAAAGGCTTTTGACAAAGTCCAACAATCATTCATGTTCGAAGTCCTACAGAAGATTGGAATAGACCTCTACTTCAGTCTGATAAAGCGATCTATGACAACCTAATGGCTAATATAATTCTAAATGAGGAAAGACTGAAATATTTTACCCTCAGATCTGGTACAAGACAAAGATATCCTCTGTCATCCCTACTATTCAGTATAGTTTCGAAATCATTAGCTACAGACATTAGACAAGAGGGAGAAATAGAAGGAATAAGATGAGGTAAAGAATAAGGTAAATTATCCTTATTTGCAGATGACATGATACTTTACTTGGAAGATCCAAAAAACTGCACCAAGAAACTACTAGAATCGATACACAAATTCAGTAGCATAGCAGGATACAAAGTCAAAACTCAAAAGTCAATAGCATTCCTCTACACAGATAACACACACACTGAGTTGGAAATTAGAGAAACATACCTATTTCAGTAGCACAGAAGAAAATGTAATACCTTGGAATTCACTTAACCAAAGTAGTCAAAGATATTTTCACAGAAAATTACAGTACTCTAAAAAAAGAGATCATACAGGATCTCAGAAAATGGAAAGATATTCCCTGTTCCTGGATAGGAAGAACCAATATTGTGAAGATGGCCCTACTCCCAATATTTTTGTACAGATTTAATGCAATCCCTATCAAACTGCTACCAACATACCTCCAAGACCTAGAGATATCATTCCTAAAATTTATTTGGAATCAGAAAAAACCTAGAATATCAAAGGCAATCCTAGCCAACAAGGACAAGGTGGGAGATATTACAATTGCTGACTTGAAATTATACTGCAATTTACACTGTGATAAAATCAACATGGTATTGGCAACGAAATAGACCGGAGGATCAATGGAATACATTAGAAGATGCAGAGGCTTCTACGAACACACTCAGCCACCTGATCTTTGACAAAGGAGCCACCCATGCATATTGGAAGAAAGATAGCCTCTATAACAAATGATGCTGAAACAACTGGATCTTTACATGCCAAAAACTAAAGCTTGACCCAGATCTATTACCATGCATTAAGCTAAAGTCAAAATGGATTAAAGATCTAAACATTAAAACACAAACACTAAATCTCCTAGAAGAGAAAGTAGGAGGAACTCTTCAAGACATAGTGGTAGGCAAAGAGTTCATAAACAAACATGAAATTACATGGGAAACACTTGAAAGAATTAACAACTGGGACCAACTCTTATAGAGAAATTTTTGCATGTCAAAAGAAATTATCAACAAAGTGAAAATACAACCCACAAATTTCGTAAAAATCTTAACCAATAAGCACTTAGACAAAGGTCTGCTCTTTAGTATTTATAAAGAACTAAGATACATTAGGGCCCCTAAATTTAAAGACCGAATCCAGAAATGGGCATCTGAGATGCATACACACTTCTCAGAGGATTAAATTAAAGAAGCCAATAAATATATGAAAAAATGCACCACATTGTTAGCCATCCATGAAATACAAATTAAAACAACAATGAGATACCAGCTCACCTCAGAAAGAATGGCTGTCATAAAGAAATCAACCAATAACAAATGTTGAACAGGCTGTGGGGAAAAGGGCACTCTCTTCTACATTGCCACTGCTGGTGGCAATGTAGACTGGTACAGCCATTATGGAAATCAGTCTGGAGACTACTTAAGAAGCTAGGGCTGGAAATCCCATTGAAGCCAGCTATCCCCCTACTGAGAATTTTCTTGGAGGAACTGAAAACATCGTATCATAGTGATACATGTGTACCTATATTTACAGCAGCACAATCTGTGATAGTCAAATCTTGCAAACAACCAAGATGTCCGTCCGATGAGGAATGGTTGAAGAAGATGTGGTATTTTTATACAATGGATTATTCCTCAGGTATAAAGAATGATAAACTCAAAGAATTTATATTTAAGTGCTGCCATTCAAAGGTACACTCATAAGTGAAATAAACCAGACCCACATGTGTAAATATCGTACAGTCTCTCTAGTTTAAGGAATTAAAAAAAAAGAAATACAAATAGAAAGTTATAACAATTAAAAGGAAAGCGAGAACTTGAGAACTGGACAATGAGGAGAGGGTAAGGAGAAAAGGTTGGAAACAGGACAGGGACAAAGCCATACATTTGTACACACAAAATGGGCAAGGTAATGATCCCGAGAAGCATCATCAGGTTTTTGAAAGCAGCAGTTAATTGGTAGGATACTCAACCTGACTAACTATATATGCTGATATCAATGAATTAAGCAAGTGCACTGAAGGTAGCAATGTGTAATAGAAGGGTCAACCTTGGAATGCCTGTAATTCTGATCTGCTAAATACATACTTCTTGTCAGGACATACCAATTATTACCAGACTGTCTCACAAGTAAAAGTTTTTTTTAAGTGGGTAATAAACAAAAAAGAAAAGATACAAGAAAAAAATATCACACAATGGTCCTGCTACAATGCTGTATATGGTTAGATTTCTAAATTTCTATGCAAAACTATGTGTCTATTTAAAAAATTTATTTTTTTCCTTCATATTCTGTAAGGTTGTAAAGTTCTTGATGGAAAATACTTGTTCCATGTTATGCCTAGGATGATTGATATTTAGATAGATAGTGAGGGTATACCAAACTGCATATGTTGCAGGGTAATAATCAGCTTCTGTCCTGGATGGTTAACAACCTAAGTTTGCAGACCAAAAACTGGAGAAAAAAAAAGTGCTGCAAGGTCAGGCAGCATTTTGGTCCTAGCCTTTCACAGTCAGTGAAGAGTCAGGATGTAGGAGAACCTGTAGAGGAGCCGGGGAGATGGCTCAGTGGAATAAGCACTTCCCTGGCAAGCACAAGGGCCTGAGTTCAATCCCCAGTTCTGCAAAAAAAAAAAAAAAAAAAGAGAGAGAGAACCTGTAGAACAACATGATGTAACTCAATTGTGCCCCAAATTTTCTGATCAAGGAGATTGTGGAGCCACAGAGTAATGAGACTGATAATGTATAGTGCGCCTAAGGAGAGTCACATGGAGAGAAACCTTTCTCTCAGTCTTTCACAGAGAGCCAAGTGGTGAAGCAATGGCTATGACTCATCCACATGGCTGACACTGACAAAGGATCTACAAAGAGCCGTACAGGGTTACAGGGTAAATCCTGATGGGACTTGACTGAGCTTATTAGAAACAAAACTTACATTTCTTTCTATATAGGTCTTGCTTTATCTTGGTCTTAACCATCCAGCAGAAAGGTATAAAAATTTGGTATATAAAGTAAAGCCATGCTGACATGTGGTGGTGTAACAGGCTCTAATCAACAAATTCTGTGGATAACCCACTATTGTGGACTACTGGACTGTGTTAGAGTGTTTTGCTGAATTCAAGCACCTATAGTATTTCAATGCCAATAGAATACCCATTTCTGACATGACTAAAGAAAAAACGGCATTACACAGGAAGATCCATTTTTTATTTGTATATATAGAATAGTAGGATAGATATACAGCTACTTTCAGTTGATTCTATGAGAAGAGAGATTTGTAGTAATAGTGTCTGCACAGGATATGCTGTCTGCTTTTTGTACTATGGATAACCACTAAGAAAATAGCAATGTAAAATGTATGAATTATTGAAAATGTCCTATTAATCAGCTTTGAAATTGTCTTGCTGATATTTTTCTCTCAGTAAAATAAGGAGCAGACATGTTAATATATATAATTAGAATATATTATTAATCAATATGCAATAGAAAAACTGAAAACTGTGAGATCAATTACATAAAATGTGTATTGTGAGAGAAGATAAAGTACATAGTATTCATATGTGGTAGAAGATCTTATCACTTTAGAATAAACTGTTATAACTTAAAGTCATTTTGCTCCTCATAGAATGAGGAAAAATCGGTATTAGACACACAGAACATAAACCAAAAGGAAGCAATTCTTGCCACCCCCTCCAAATCATGTAAGAAAAGAAATCTTAAAGATAGGAACAAAGAAAAGACAACAAACTATTTAGAAAATAATTAACAAAATGGCTAATATTAGTCTTTCTTACTAATAATGACATAATGTGTGAGTAATATTCTCCAACCCATAGACATATAGTTGCTAGCTGGATAAACCAACAAAATCCAAGTTAGTGGGACCTGTAAGACAGTCATCTTACCTTTTAGGATGCACATAGGCTGAAAATGAAGAAAGTGGTAAAAGATATCCCATATTGTTATGATTTATGTGCCCTCAAAGCCTCATGTGGTCATAGTGTTTTCTCAGAGGAGGCTGAAAAATCTGAATGTAAATCTAGAATGTGTGATTCCAGTGCAGTTAAGGGATTCAGGGTGCTGGTTCTTGTGGATCAGTCAACTGATTGTATTGGCACCATCCTAATGCTGGTAGATTATATACAATACAAAGGGGCAGAAAGATGCTGTTAAGGTCCCTTATTGGTTTTTTCATTTTCTTCCCTCCATGAATTACCCTGCCCTGTGAAGTCACCCTTTCCTGGGTCCAGAGGATTATGGACTGAAACCTCTAAAAATTGTGAGCTAAATAAACCTTTCCTTCTTTAACTTCCAGTGTCAGGTATTTTGTCTTAGCAATGAGAAAAATAATTAAAACATGTAGGGACAACAGCAAAAGGCAGTAGGACTGGCTCTACTTACATAAGACAGAAGAAAGTTTAGGTCAAAGCTATTACAAGAAACAAAGAAAGTCATTGCATTATGATGAAGATGTCAGTTCATCAAAAGAGCATACCATTTACATGCCTCCAGTGTCAAACACATAAATATATAAAGCGAATTTAAACAAAACTTTGGAGAAGAAATAGACGGCAACACTACAAGGGCCACTATCCTCTAAAAGCTGGGTATATCTCCAAACAGAAAATTCATAAGGGAACAGAGAATATGAAAAATACTGTAGGCTGTTGAATAAGTTCATTCCCCTTTCCCAGTATCTATTGCACCCTTCAGATTCCATTTTCTCTTTCAGGTTCTCACACTAGGAAGACAATGCAATGTTTACACATATAGGTCTGATTTATTTCACTTAAAAGTATGATCTCTAGTTGTATCCATTTACTAACAAAAGACTCAAATTTATCCTGTTTTACAGCTGAATAATACTCCATTGTATAAAGACACCACATCTTCTTTATCTGTTCCTCAGTTAATGGGCATCTAGGTTGGACCCAGGATTTGGTTATAACAAATTGCACTGGTATAAACATTGGTGCATGTGGTACGATGTTTTCAGGTCTTCTACAAAAATAACCAAGAGAGGAATAGCTAGGTTGAATGAGACCTCCAGTCCAAGTTTTTTAAGGAATCTCCACATTGATTTCCTTATTCAAAAGGAAAGAGCTACTGAGTTTAAGAGGACAGGAAAGGGAGCCGAGGAAAGAGATATGTCTATGTATGTAAGCAGGATGGCTTGGACAACTGTACTCTGTATTTCTGCTGGGCTACGGAAGCAGATAATGCTTAGTTTGTTTTGTCTCCTTTTTCAGTTTTTTCTCCTTTTCCTCTAAATTTCATATATATATATTTCTTTCTTTTCTTTTTCGTCTAATTTTTTATGTATATCTGGTAATATGAATAAATGGTTGGAGGACGACACTATATATAACAACAAATACTGTGAAATTCATATTGCCTTTCTGTATCACATGTAATTTTTTTGTTTCAACACAATTTTATGATTTCTTTAAAAAACAAAAGATACACAATTTTTTAAAAAAATTAAAAAGAAATATTATAGCTAAATAGGTCTAACATTTCACTCAATAAAAGCAAAATACACATTCCCTTTAAGTGTACATGGAACGTTTCCAAGTGCAGGCCATATGTAGTGAAAACATGGAGAATGTTGAAATTAAAAATGTATTATGGTAAGAGGCACAGTGTCATTAATCTCCTTAAAATATTTTCCCTGATTTCAAACATATCCATCCAATCATCCAAGCAGCTCAGGAGGTCCTCTTTCACTGTGTTGTTCTGGCTGCCTGGATGTCTTGGATGAATCCAAAATGTTTAATTTTCATGTCCATTTTGACATTGGGTAACAGCCAGAAGTCACATGGTGCCAGATCTGGTGAATAAAGTAAATGAAGATATACCATTATGATTTTATTTCACAGAAACTGCCATGAGATAAATTATAAACTACTTCAGAAACTGGCAGAAACAATGATATAAGTGTAGTCAAAGTGTAAATGTAATCTGCCTTAAAAGTAGCAAGAATACTGTGAGAACTCTGTGGGAAAATAATGGCAATGTGTATCTTACTGTAACAGTGGTTTAGAATTTAAGCATCGACCACATTTTTAATCATACTAACACACTAGGTTAAAAATGTCTAAGCAGATTCAAGAAGACAGAGTTTACATCAAGTGTTTTTCTGTCTACAGTGCTATAAATCTGTAAACCAGTATTAAGAAACAAAATCAGAAAACTTACAGATATGCAGAGACTAAACAACACATTCTTGAACCATCAATGGGTCAAATAAATCAAGGAGAAATGAGCAACAGACTTTACAATGCCTACATACATTTCAGAATTTCTAGGATTCACAAAAGCATTTCTCTGAGGGTAATTTATATACTAGATATCAACATAGAAAATAAAAAAGATGCCAAAACATAATCTACTATTGTACCACAAAGAATTAAAAAAATAAAGCAAACTAAAATCAAATTTAGCAGAAGGAATAAAACAACGTAGATTAGAGCAGAAAAAAATGAAATCTGTGCTAAAAATAGAAAAGATAAATGTAAGAGTTGGTTTGTAGAAATGATCAACAAGATTTATTAACATTTATCAAAAGGAAAGAAAAAATGAGAGAGAACATTCAAATAAAATGATATTTCCTGATGGTCTTTAGTATTTTCTCTATATATTATCATGTCAACTGCAGACAACTGTCATTCTGTCTGATTCATTTGCTTTTCATTTCTTTTTCTTGTCAGTTTTTGTAGCTAGGAATTTCAGTTGTCTTGTGGCATTCACTGTTTCATGGCAGTTGATAGTACAGGAACAAAAAGAGCTGTAAGAGACTTCTAATAGAAAATATATGTCAAGAAATTGTGTATCCAGGAAGTGAATACCTCCCCCCCAGGAGGTGGCACATTAAATAGAAAGGATCATTAAGAAGCAGAAAATCTGAGTAGATCAGTAACAATTAAGGAGATTGAATCAATAATCAAAAACTTCTCAAAGAAAAGCCCAGGTCCTAAATGGTTCATTAGTGAACTCTACCAAAGAATTACAATTCGTAGCTACAGCAGTTGTCAAGTAAAATAAATAAAAAGTAACAATTCAGATAGAAGGACAATTGTCTGTTTGCAAGTAACATGATAATATACTTAGAAATTGCAAAAGATTTCATGAAAATATATAAAACCAATAAACAAGTTCCACAAATGCAGGAGAGAAAATCAACTATACATTGACAATAAACCATCTGACATAGAAGATAAGAAAACTATCTTATGTTCCATAGTATTAAAAATAGTTAAGAATAAACTTAATTAAGGAAGAGAAACAACTTATATACATAAAACTATAAAGCCTTGATTAAAGAAATGGAAAGCATAAGTGTGGCAATCCATGTTCATAGATTGAGGGAATTAAAGTTGTTAAAATATCCACATTACATAAAGTAATCTGTTGTTTTAATTGTCACTATTAAATTTTGTTGGTTTTTTCCCACAGGAAAAAGAACTGGGCTTGGGAGATAGCTCAGCAGCATACATGTGCCTGCCTGGCTAGCACAAGGTCCTGAGTTCAATCCTGGTACTAAAACAAACAAACAAACAAGCAAAAACCAAAAACCTAAAATTTAAATAGAAGCAAAATGATCCAGAAGAGCCAAAGCAGTCCTGAACAAGATGAGAAAAGATGGAGGCATCATATTATCTATTCAAAACTATCATACAAATCCACAATAAGCACAGGAGCACAGCATTAGCATGGGAACATTTCATCCAATGAAATAAAAATTAAACCCCTGAATTAAACTGTCCTATTTACACTCATTATCTTCAACAAAGTTGACAATAGGACACAGTGGGAGAGAAAGCCTGCTTTTCAATAAATGGTGCTAAGAGCCCCTTGATATCAACATGAACAAAAATGAAATTGATCTTATCTCATGCTATATAAAAAATTCAATGTAAGAACAGATACTGTAAAACTAGAATAAAACATTGAAGAACATTTCTTGACATTGATCTAGGCAGTGATTTGGGGGATAAGACCAAAAACAGGAAAGTGGAATTGCATCAACCTAAAGTTTCTTCTGCACAGAAAAGAAAAGAGTCTGCTAAATGAGGAGGAAAATCTGTAGAATGTTTGCAAATCATGTATTTGTTTTTTTTTTCCATTTATTTTTATTTTATTAAAATACAAATGTCAATCAGACAGTTTCAAGACACCTTAACCATACAGAGTCGATGTATTAATACATTGCAAACTGTTTTCATAACACTTTGGTATTGTACAAGGTGCATACATGATATTATATTTACAGATATTATTTCAGCAGATATCTCTTATCAGTGAATTAAGAGTGTAGTTGCTTACTTATTTTTTTTATAGCTGAATTATATCAAAAATTCAATAATTATTTACCTAGTAAATGACCATAGCACTAAAAGCCGACATAATATCCTGTCCAACCATTAGTGCAGATCTTGCCTCTCATAGAATTATGTAGAAGCACAGCGTTATCTATCCCAACTGTACTGTCTATACACACACATCATGATTTTTTCTTTCTACAACCCTTCCTTTGTCTACACCTGTCAAAAGTGGGTACTCCATTGACATTCAACTAACTTAGGTGCTTGAACTTGACACCACAATCCAACACAGTCCAGCATTCTGCAACCATAGTGAATTAGTCAAAGAAATTGTCGACCATATCCATTTACAGCTCAGCTTAATATTATGGGCTCACGATGTATACTTCATTTTTATACTTTTATACTTTTCTGCTGGATGGTTAAGACCTAGGTAGATCAAAACTTACATACCAACACAAGAACTTTATATATCCTATGTGGTCATTGAAGTCTTCTCAGGGTTTATCTTGTAGTTCTGTACACAAATCATGTATTTATGAAGAGAATTGTTGCTCAAACATACAATAAACTCCATCCCATATGAAGAAAATAAGCAATTCAATTTCTAAAACTGAGCAAGGAACCTGAACTGACATTTTGAAAAGAAAACATAAATACCTCATAGGTACATAAAAAAATGCTTAGTATCTCTCTTTATTAGAAAAATACAAATTGAAACCAGAACCAAACATTACAATTATTAGAATATATTTTAACAGAAACATGAAGAATAACAGACATGGGCAAGCATGCAAAAAGAAACTCGAAAATTGTTCATGGGAAAGTGAATTGTGTAACCTTTAAAAAGAGCCATTGAGGTTTCCCTGAAATATAAACTACAACATGACTTCGTAATTCATGGTTATTTGCTTTAAGAATTTAAATGTTGAAAGGGTATTTTTACTATGACCATATTCAGTGTAATTTTAACCACAATAGCCAATGGGTACTCATTTGTAAATGAATAAAGAAAATGTTGTGTATATATGTACACACGATGCAACATTGATTTCCTTTTTTATTTCTTTTTTTTTTTTTTTTTTTTTTTTTTTTTTTTTTTTTTGTATTTTAGGAAAGGGTCTACGGGATGTTCAGGGTCTTACTACTAGATCTGACTCAGAGTGAGCACATAGCAGGCCCAATGGCCATCTCAGCATGCCCTGGGGGCAGGGCTAGGGATTGAACTCCTTGCCCCTGTGCCTGCTTGCAGGTGCTTTAATCCACTGAGCTATTCTGCTGGTCCCTGATTTACTTGTAAAGTAAGAACTAAAGTCCATCATTAGTGACAACAGGGATGAACCTGGGAGAAATGATGCTCAGTGAAATAAGCCAGGTGCAGGAAGACAAATCCGACCATATCTCATTTATATTCTAAATTCAAAAATGTTGAACTCTCAGAAGCAGAGGAGGATAATGGATGCCACAGGCTGGGGAGGGGGAAAATTGAGAGGAGTTGATCGAAGAGTAGAAAATCTCAGTTACATACGATAGAAGTTCTACAGATGGACTGCACTGCATGAAGAAACAGTGCAAATGATACTGTATTGCATACTTGAAATATTCTGCAAGAGTAGATTTTAAGTGTTCTCCCAAAAGAAAAGAAAAATAAAGGCCACTATTTGAGGAGATTAATATTTTAATTAGGATGATCATGGTAACTTATTTACATTGTATATGTATTTTAAGTATTACATTGTATAACACATACACACAAACACACACATATATGTATGATTTTATTTCGTATATGTTTATATGATTTTATTTACCAATTATTCCTCAAGAAAGCTGGGGGAAACTCTCAGCACCCTAGAGGAAAAAGCCTTATGCCTTCATGGGTGTTATGAATTATTTATACAATGATATTAAAAATACATTGTTCACACCCGGCGGAAGGAGTCTGTCAACACGAGGTTCTCAGAAAGCACTGGGTGAAGTACTGGTGCGTTAGTCGTCGCAATGCCGAAGGCCAAAGGCAAGACTCAGAGGCAGAAATATGGTTATAACATCAACCGAAAGCGTTTCAACTGGAATGCTCGACGGAAAGCAGCTCCGCGGATCGAGAGCTCCCATATCCGACATGCGGAGGACCACCCCAAAGCTGTACGGCAGAATCTGGCAGAGATGGGTCTGGCCATGGACCCTAACAAGGCGGTTCCCGTCCGTAAGAGAAAGGTGAAAGCCATGGAGGCGGACATAGAGGAGAGGCCCAAGGAGCTTGTACGGAAGCACTATGTACTAAATGACCGGGAAGCAGAGGCCAGCCTTCCAGAGAAGAAAGGGAATACCTTGTCTCGGGACCTCATTGACTACGTACACCACATGGTGGAGAACTATGGGGAGGACTTACAGGGCCATGGCCCAGGATGGGAAGACTTATTATCAAGATACCCTGAAACAGATTCGGAATAAGATCAAGGTCTATAAGCGTTTTCACCCAGTGGAATGGCAAGCCTTCCTTGATTCTTTGCAGAAGAATAAGATGGAAGTTGAATGATTCCAGGCTGAGGCCTCCTTCTGGACCAAAGAAGCTGGAGCCAGCGTGTAAGACCGAGGGTATACGGCTTCAGAGGAGCTGGCTAATCCTGTGGAATCAGGTTATACAAAAATACGCACCCTTCTCTTGGGGAAGGAGCAGTCTTCAAGGCACTAAATGAATTTGCAGGAATCCCCTGCCTTCTGAGAACTGGGGTGCCAATTTATATACTTTTTGTTTTTTTTTTTTTTGTTTGGAGTATAAGAGATTGAACTCAGGGCCTTATACATGCTAGGAAATAATTTCTTCCACCGACTTACATCTATAGCTTTCCAGTTTTTACGATTTTGGTGGCTCACAGAAAAGTCAGAACCTGCTATTTTCACGGGTATATTATTTGAAGATAGTCTATACATAATAAAACCAAGGATATTTTTAAAAAAATATATTGTTTCTGTTATCACAAGCCAGATTCATCCTGCCTGCAGTGGGTTTTACTGTCCAGTGTCAGACCAAAGACTTCTTGCCTTAGTTATACTGAAGTATGCTTACAAGGCCTGTGTCGTGTCTCCATCTATCGCTTTGTTTTTTGTCTTTTGTGGGTCGCCTTCCTGGAAAACTACGTTTTGTGGTCCTAACTTGTAATTACGATTTCAGGGTGGAATTTCTGCTCATGTTTCTTGGGTTCTACATCCCCTTGCTTGGGTGACTAGTGAGGATGTCACATATGGATATAGGCTCTTTGATTGAGATGTAAAATCATGCGCTGCTCTGCCTTACCCTTCAGCCAAGTACTCCTTGCATATGATGAGCACCCTAAATAAGTGTCTATCCTTTTCTCTGTCTTTTTGTTTTGTTTCGTTTTCATTTATGAATTTAGCACAGGGTCTCACTGTGCAGCTCTGACTCGGAGTGATTCTGCTGTTTGCAGACTCCCACCGCTGGGACGCGCCATCACATCCAGACTCAACCTGCCCCAGGGGCTAGGCAGGCAACAGCTTGTGGGACTGAACCCTGGCCCTTGCGCTTGCCAAAGCAGGCACTTAGTCCTCTGAGATATCTTTCCAGCCCTTATCCCCCTCTAAAAACTTGAAAGCTATCATTTAGAATCTGTCTTTAAAATGTCCAAGCTGGGGGTGGTGGTGTGTGTACGTAGTCCTAGTTGTTACTTGGAACTCCAAGTAGGAGGATCACTTAAGCTTTTGAGTTAGACACCAGTCTGGGGAACATAGTAAAGTCCTGTCTAAGAAACACACTCTTACATACACACATATCCATATAGTCAAACAAAGTGTCCTGTAAATAAGATGGTTAAATATAAAGAGGGACTATTTTTTGTGTTTCATCATCAAACCATATCAATTTATTGAGAATTCAGTCATACTTTATGTTTCACTTTGAAAATCTGGTAAATTGGGCCAGTAAGGTAGCTCAGAAGACTAAAGCGCTGCTCAGGCGGAGCACAAAGGTCTGGGTTGGATCACCAGCGAGCCTGCGGGCCCTGCTCCCAGGGTGAGCTGAGACAGGGATTGAGACTGGGCGCGGTGGCATGTGCCTGTAATCACAGCATTTGGGAGGCTGAAAACAGAATCACTACAAGTCTGACTTGTGTAGTGAGAGCCCGTAGACCCTGTAGACACTATACGAAATATATAAAAAAGAGAAAATCTGACAAATTTAATTTAAATATAAAAGCAGATTACAACTTTCACATTCATGTTCAAAGTGGTAGACAATCCACTTTCTGCTGTGCAAATCAAATTTTATTCTGCATCTTTAAAGTTATAAGCATTATCTCAAATTTATTAATCAGAAGTATTCATTTCCCTTGATTGCTTCCCTGTGCCTAAGAGAGACAGCAGTGTTACCCCCAAATTGAAGAACTAGCCCCTCAATTGTATCAAAATTCATAGCTAGATAGGAAAGAAGCTAAAAGGGACAAGTTCTTTGCTTTTTCCAAGACAGTCATCTGCATTGTTTTATCCAAATCCTGGGTCTATTTATTCATTATTTATTCCAAAATAACTCAGCCTAAGTGTTTCTTAGATAGTATTAGTTTTGATTACACTAACACTTATCATTCAGTTCAAAGATTATCAAATTTAATATCTAATATAAAATGTATGTGTGTATGCATGTGCTCATATGGTATAGGCTTAACAATTTAAGTTTATGTACAATGTATACACAGCTAATATACATACCACATTTTGTATGTTATGTACAGTAACGCCTTCATTCACAAATGCTTCTGTTTGTGAACAATTCCGTTTGTAAACAGAAGATCTGCAACCTTTTCCTTCGATTTGTGCAGTTTGCACCTGATAATGAACGTGACCAGAATCATTCTCCATGCACACAGCGGCCCTCCTCCCCAGAGCCCTGGGAAGAGCGAAGCTTGGGAGCACAAGGACATTTCTCATCATGAGGAGTCAAAGTGCAATGAAAATCCTCAGGCTTGAGCTCTTACAAACAAATTGGAGTTCTTTATGTCTCCTGCAAGCTGGATAAAGACTCATGTTACTTTCCTCCCATTAACTTACAATTTTTTAAAAACTTAGACCCAAGTCACTCCCTTTTTTACACTACTGTTATGTGAAAAACCTAATGCAGATTCTTCTTTAATTCTACCATTCACCTGAGATGTGGGCAGCACGTGTGGTGCTCTTCAACATCCTTTTAAAATCAGGGCTCCATGGAGGTCTTGTCTGCAAATGCAGCAGCTCCTCTTTTCATCTCTGTTGTGGTTTGGGGGTTTAGCAAGGAGGACAATACAACAACAGACACATTTTAGACTTTATTGTCACCCAAAACATCATATACAAAGAGTACAGAAAATCTGTCTATGCATTAAAGATCAAAGAATCCAGCTGAGGGCCTGGGTCCTAATATCCTTCATGAGTCCTGCATGAGCTGAAAAGCTAGAACCCATAACAATGCCTCTCACATGTCCAACCGGAGGCCTAGATCCCTCAACATGAAGGCCCACTGCACAGAGTTGCTCTGGAAAGGCCCAAAGGTCATCAGTGGAAGTCAGAATGTCCATACCATCGGCATGAAGGGTCTATATCAGCAGGTTGAGGAATCTGAACTGGACCCAAGAAGCAACACATGGGGCAAGAAACAAAGCTCCCCTCAAAAGTACCACAGACATCTTTAACAACAGTGAAGTCCTGAGCTCTAATGAGAACAAGGAGAACTGAATTGCCATTAGGAAAGCCAATATGACAAGCTTCTCCAGGAGGCTGAGCACTGCACCATCTTCCCCTCTGAAGCCAGGAAACAATGCTCAAGATGTAGGTCAGAACGCCCCTAAAATGAGTGATAGTGATAGCCATTCTCAGCAACAATGAGATCCCAAGCTCATCCTCTGACAAGAACAGCCATGTTCATCAAGAAAGCTCTCCTGTAATCCCAGCACTTGGGTGGCTGAAAACAGGAGGATTACTACAAGTCTAATCTGTGTAGTGAGACTTTGTAGATGCTGTACTAAATACATAAAAAGGTCAATTAAAAAAAATCAAAGCCAGCATGACAACAAGGCTGTGCAACAGAATAGCCCAAGAAAACTAAAAGTTTCCAATAGCTCAAACAGCTTCTCCAAACAGCTTCCCTCAAAGTCTCAACAGCTTCTTCAGTTCTGTTTCTTGTGCAGCTGCTAACAATCTTCAGGTGGGTCTTCCATACCCGGAACTGTGGTAGCTCAACTCAGTTGGGTGTAACAAGCTGACCAGCAGTTAACAATTCACTACAGTCTGCTTTTCATCTTTGCAGTCCTATGGCCAAGCTCAAACTCTATTCTATCTATCTCAAGATATTTCCAGACCTCTTGAGCAATGTTCTCTTTTGTACTCTCAGAATTGTGAGCCTGACTGCATCTTTCCCCCTCGTGCAATATCCCATAACCAAAGGTAGGTAAGTTGAAGGTGCCCAATCTCTCCACCCAGTCCTTCATACAACACTATGAAGAAGTTGGCTTCATCTCAGGCCCTCTCTCACCTGGACCCCAAACAGCCAGCATGTGCTCAGCTAGAACCCAGCTCAGGATTATTTTCCATCTTTCTTAACTGCTTTCTATGACTTTTTTGAAACAGGATTGTTAAAAGATTGAATCAAGATATCTAGAATGTTCTTTTAGATTCCCACTGCAAGATCAAAACACCTCTCTGCTAATCACTCTTCCTTGCTGCCAGTGGGTGTTAGTAAATATGTATAAGAGAGGATTTGAGTGTCACAACATCTGGGGTCACCACTGGAATGGGCTGAAGGAGTTAGTTGTCTACTTTCATGTATCCCTGCACAAAAACCACTTCGGTAGTTTTTTTGTTTGTTTGTTTTGTTTTATGGTACCGAGGATTGAATTCAGGAGCTTGTGCTTGCCAGGCAGGCACTTATTCTCCGGAGCTATCTCCCTGACCCTCACTGCAGTAATTCTTAACAGTTGAGAGACTGAGTTGCTGCCTGTCTCAGTGGTGGCTCCCCACATCACCCTTTCATTCTCTCAAGCCAAACCCAGTGACTACATCAGAAATGCATCCATCTCTCTTTCAACTGAGCAAACTGCCACATATTCACACCCGGCTTGTCACACTGCTTCCAAATACTGTGGGGTGTTTCTAATCTCAGGTTCATGGATTTCTCATAAGTGTCTTTATTATTATTGATGCATACTCCTACATTAACTCTCCAAGGAGATTCATTTATCTTCAGGCAGTATTTAATTCTCAAGGAATTCCTATTGGAAAAGATATACGGGGAAAGCACATGTTTTTGGAATAAAAATTTTTGGATGTAAATTCTGGCCTCGCCATGTAATAATTGTATGGTTATAAAAGTATTATTTAAACACTTTGGGGCTGGTGCAGTAGCTCACCAGCTCAAGTGCCTCCTAGGCAAGTGCAGTGACTGAGCTCAATTCTCAAGCATCCCATGCCAGGCCAGCCATATCCCTAGATGCGCTGAGCCAGTGATCAGGGCTGGGCATGGTGGTGCACGCCTGTAATGCCAGCGCTGGGAAGACTGAAAACAGGAGGATCACTGCGAGTCGGAGCTGTGCAGTGAGACCCTGTACCAAATACATTTAAAAAAGTGCATTTAAATGCTCCGATATTTGGTGCTGGCTTCAAAACATAAAGAACATAAAAGCCTCTGAACAAGACTGTTGTGAGAGGATTAATAATAATAATAATAATAATAATAATAAAACAGTATATTTTCATCTTTGAAATAGGAAAGTCTCCAAACCAAAGTTATAGTCTGTCTTCCCCTTCACTTCCTGCTTTTATTTAAAGGTCTGGTGAATTTCTTAAAATTACTCAACATAAGATGACCTTGTCTTGACTCATCTAGAAGTTTTCTGAGGCTTCTTTTGGGCTAAAGGCAACCTTTGTATACTCGGGTTGGAGAAAAGGTCGGTCTTGCCCATTAGTTTGTTGCTAGATTCCAGAGATGTCCATTGCCCCCTTAGTTCTGATCATAGCACAACACTTAGGGTTAGGTCTGCCTCTTGAAAAGATAAATGGGGATTTCACTAGCTGCTCTTTTGCCTCCCTCGCACCTGTAATGCATCCTTCCTCATCTTACATAAGCCAAGAGATACAGGGTCAAGTTGGAGGAACAGAATAATGATAACATGGGTACTGATTTTATTATACATTTGCATTGCAGTCTGGACTAGGTACCTTTAGGATCCACAAGTATACGGGTGTACAAACAAACAGAGGGAAAGTCAAAGAGAGACCACTGTAAAGTACTCCAGTTTTATAATTCAATGCAAAATGTATATTGAACGTCTTAAAGTCTAAAGCATAATCAAATCCAGGCCACTTACTTCCTCTAAAAGCATTGAAGTCAAGGATTTTTTCATGTTGCTGACCCAGATGCATAGGCCCATCAATATCTTGGTTTATAACAACTAGTCTGAGCTTTCAAAATTGCGTTTCTTTTCAGATATAATGAATTCTTCATAAAACTGGTGCACTCTATTTTAGGAAGTACTGTAATTACTGAAAAACTGAAAGAAGTCCTAACCCCTGCTTTTCACATCCACACTTTATATTTCTTTCCTATTCCCTCCCTCAATGTGAAAAGAAAAACAAAAATCAAATTTTCTGTCTTCTCTTCCTAGCATGGATTTAGAATATACAGTCTTCCAGCACGGTTAATGTAGAGAATTACTCCTATTCATTTGGAATGAGGTCACTGAAGCCAAAAAGTAGGATTTGGTCAGTGTAACCATGTAGCTCATAAATTACATCCTATTTCTAATGCTGAGGATTCTACTTCCTATAATTCTGTTGTGGGAAGAGAAAACCTGAATATGTTTCTTTTAATTTTTCCCCTTGACTTTTGGAGGCATTGCTAGGACTGTTTACATTATAAAACTTCTAACTACATATCTATATACGCCAAAATATTTTGCGTTGCTCCATCAATATCTATTTTTGACACATGTGAGAGTGGTTTTAATAATATAAAAATGAACCTTAAAAAGATAAAATTCAAGGTCATAATATACACATGAAATTTGAGCTTATGTATGTGACCAAGTAGATAATGAATATCTGTGTATTTTCACCTATCATCCACACTAAAATATACACACCTGTAATAAGTTACAATATAACCACTAAGTGACATAGCTCCTGTCCGCCTGAGGGTAACCCCTCCCATGTACAGATGGTTATAGTTTATTTCTTTACTTTATACTTCTATAGCATATTTTGTATCTCTATGGAGGATTTGCTTCCCCTACATATAGACTTTAAAATAATTGACTCAAACCACAAGCTTTCTTCTGAAAGTTTAACAAATTCTTTTTTCATGGCTACATTCTTGAGTCACCCTAGTTTTACATTTTATTTCTGCAGTGATTCATTCATGATACACTATAGTATAGACAGACCACAGTGAAATCAGCCATGATACTTTCTATGGGATTTGCACTGCTCAGGGTTTTGTTTAGGAACCCTACGTGGTACTACTCCACATTCCACTTTGTGTAAGACGTTTCCATCATATAAGGCTCCATTCTGCATATTCAGGTCTCAGGGCCCATCCCTGAAGAACCCTGGATAAATGCTGAGCCATTTTCCTAAATACTGGTAGCAGTGAGTACATCTGTCATTATTAAGCACATATTTCTATTTGTTCATCTATCCATCAAACTTTGATATTGTCAGCTATTTTATTGTTGCCAGTCTTGTGAATGTAAAATCACATCTCTCATGGCACTTACTTACATTTCTGAAGTTGAATAATGATAAAACTAATTTTTTGTGGAGTTCAACTGTCATAGCTTCCATTTCCATGAAATATTGAAAGAGTCCTAGCTCTTCTCTTTTATATTTATAGGTTTTACTTAGCGAGTTTTTATACATAAACATTGGATATGATTCCTTTGTCACTTGTTGATTTGTGTTCTTTTGTTCAATTTTAAGATACTTATCTATTCTGAAGTTACAAGGATCTTTACTTCTGGTGTTATAAATACGTTTTCTGGGGCCAGGGAGATGGCTCAGTGGAATAAGTGTTTCCCTGGCAAGCTCAAGGGCATGAGTTCAATCCCCAGTTACAAAAAACAAAAAAGATATGTTTCTAATTTGCCCTTTACAAAGGTTGATACATTCACCCTGCATTTAAGTCTGAAATTATTTTTATAGCTTATTAAATTTGGCTTGGACTGCCATTTTTTCTACAGGCATAGTAACTAGCATGGGTGGACTCTCTTTTCAACTTGAACTTTGTGCTCATTAACCTGCAAATATTATATAAGTCATAAATATTTGGAGTGCTCTCAGACACCTCAATTCTGATACACTGGGCAGTTATCTTGAGTCAGAGTCCATTTACTTCTCTAACTATGACTGACAAACATGAATCATTTTTTCTTCCTGAGCAACTTTTGGATTAGGTTTTCAAGATGTGCCCCCCATGCAAAAATAATAATATCATTTTGAGAGAAGTTGCTGAGATTATGTGAGTCTGGAAGAAATTCAACACTTTTGCTTTCGAATCTCCTAAATTGTGAATATGATCTCATCTTTATTTATTCATTTAGGTATTCTTAAATCCTAATCACCTGGGAAATAATAAAAACATCAACAAATGAGATCTCATCTTATTAAAAAACATTTGCACAGTAAAGAAAATCAGAATGAAGAGCAACTCAAAGACTGCAAAAAGTTTTGCACAGTTGTCCCTCAGACAAAGGACTTCTATCTTGAACATATAAAGAACCGAAAAAAAAAAAAAAATCAAACCTCCCAGATTTAAAGACCCAATCCAAAAATTGGTATCTGAGATGAAAACATATTTCTGAGATGCAGAAAGCTAAACGGCAAATAAACATATGAAGCAATGTTCAACATCAATGGTCATCCAAAAAATGCTAATTAAAACAACAACACTGATTGGAATGCTATCATTAAGATATCTATGAATAACAAATGCTGGAGGGGCTGTGGGGAAAAAGGTACCCTTCTCCACTGTTGGTGGGAGTGCAGACTGCTACAAGCACTATGGAAACACTGTGGAGATTCCTCAGAACTCTGCAATTTGAGGTCTTATGTGACCCAGATATTCTGGGTATTTTTCCAGAATAAGTTAAAGCATCCCACCATGGCCATACATGAGCACCGTATTTATAGCAACACAATTTGTCGTAGTTAACTACTAGAGATAACCCAAATGCCCATTATTAACCAAGAAATGGATAAAAGATTTTTTAATACAATGGTCTACAACTCTGCTATAAGGAAGGATAAGCTTCAGACGTTTTTAGGTAAGTGGATGGAATCTGAGACCACACTCAAGTGAAATAAACAGCATACATGTGTAAACATCTCATTATCTCCATGCTGTGAGAAATGAAAGAATGCATCAGGGCCAAATGTACAATGTTGTCAAGTGGTAAGAAATTGTTCAAAGGAGTGGGGAAAACGGAGAAAATGATTACAAATGAAAAAATAATGGAAAGAAAGCTTTGTAAATAAGGAGATGAGGGATTGAAGGGAGAAGACAGGTTGGGAGGAAAATAAGGATCAAAATGTATAATGTACAAGTACAAACTCTCTAAGATGGATATGATCATTATCTATATCTAAAATGTATCAATGAACTTTATTTTAAAATATAAATCTTTAAAAATTTAAGAAATTTTTCCCAAAGTGTTATTCATATTATTTTTAGATTTACCTGGACTTAGTTGGCCCTTTCCGAAGCCAATGTCTTCTCATGTCCCAAAACTTTATAATAAGATGAGATCCCACCTGTTGATTCATTGTTGTATTTCCTATGCTGTCTTGGTTTTCTTCATGACATCTTTGCCTACATCTATGTCTTCAAGATTTCTCTGATAGGATATCTAATACTTCTCATTTATCATTTAGATGTTTGGTCCTTTGTGACTTTAGTGCACAATGATGAACATGGGTCTAATTTTAGTCGTCAGCAAGTGGAGAGCCAGTTTTCCCAGCACCATTTGTTAAAGATGTTATCTTTTTTCTAGTGAGTATGCTTGGCCCCTTTTTAAAAGATAAAGTGGCTGAGTATGTGTGAAATCATCAACAGAGTGAAAAGAAAACCCATAGATTGGAAAAAAGTTAGACCATTGTCCCTCAGACAAAGGACTTCTGTCTAAAACATGCGAAGAATTTAAAAAGGCAGACCCTCAAAATCTAAGGACCTAATCCAAAACTCAGCACCTGAAATTAATATGCACTTCTCAAATGAAAAAATACAAATGGCAAAGAAATATATGAAAAATGTTTGACATCATTGGTCATTTGAGAAATGCAAATTAAAACAACACTGAGATTCCATCTCACCCCACTCCAAAAAGAATGGCTATCATGAAGATTCACTGAAAAATTCACTGAAAAATAAGTATTGGAGGGCCTTTTGGTTAAAAGGCCCTATGTCCACTGTTGTTGGGAGGGTAGACTGGTACACCCACTGTGGAAATCAGTATAGATTCCTCAAAAACCTAAGATTAGAGGTCCCATTCAATCCAGCTGTTCCCTTTCTGGATATTTTTCCCGAAGAATTGAAAACATCACACCACAGTGATACAGGAGCACCCATGTTTATAGCAGCACAATTTGTCATAGCTAAATCTTGGAAACAGCTCCAAGGCCCAACAACCAAGGAATGGACAAAAGTGATATGGTATTTTTATACAGTGGCATACTGCTATAATTATAAAGAAAGATAATCTCGAAGCTTTTATAGGTAAATGGATCCAACTAATGACCTTACTCAGAAAGGAAATACGTCAGACTCACGTAGGTAAATATCGAAATTGTCTCCTTAGTATAAGAAACCCAAAAAAGTAAGACCCAAAAGGTACAATAGACATTGTGAAAATGAAGAAACTGCTCAAAAGAAAAAAAATGGGATGGGGAAAAGGAGAAGAAAAGGAAGGAATAGCAGCTAACGTAATTTTACTATTAATTTCTACTAATTTATTGAAAGAGTGTTCATATTGTTTGATCAGTCTTAGATGCCTACATTTAATAACCTGTGCAACTAATTTGAAGGTAGTGAACTATATAATAAGCAGTGTTAATTTCCTATCATATTGTTTTGAAATTCTGTACCTTTTTACTTTCTTTAAAATAGATAAAACACCAAGTAAACATCAATTTGTCATTGGAAATACTATATATTTAATTATACTTTCTAACCTTTGCATTTGTAATAAAAACAGTTGATTCTATATGTTGGTCTTATAATTTACAGTCTTTCTCAACTATTAAATTAATTCTAATAATTTCTCTTTTTCAGTAGCTTCAGTGTGCTGATAATTTTATCAACTAGAAATTGATTTATAATTCTTTGCAATTTTCATACATTTATTAGCTATTTATTATTACTTTAAGTTGATATCTGATTGATAATTACAAGTATTTGGTGTGTGTGCACCTGAACTGAACATAATTCAGTAACTTTAGAACATGAAGTATATATAATTCAGACATCTAATTAAAACAACTATCACAGAAACATTCTGTAAGACCAAATAAGAATAAGGTATTTCATAATACACTTATTCGGTATATCACTGTTTATTAAAACAACCCAAATCACTTCTCTATTCTGTGCCTTCCTGTTTTTCAGGAATTTATACACATATTATGGAAGAATAGACAGTTTTATTCAGCTGTCAATACACAGGCTTCCAAATACCTTACTCTCCTGGCTACTTCATTAGAGATATAATTTATATAGTTATATATAGATCTCTTTGTCTCTCTCTCTGTATGTCTCTGTATCTCCATCTGTCTCTGTCTCCATCTCTGTCACTGTCTCTGTGTCTCTCTCTCTCATATATATATATAGTTTAGCTTCATCACAGATGTATATATACGTAAAACCCAGGAAAATGTTTTTGTTAAAGTGGTTTATTTACTTCTCAATTTACTGTGCTTTGAACCAGCACAATATTTACTGAGAACAAGTAGAAACAGGCATGCAGAAAATAAGGGCAGGCTACAGAGCCTTAACCTGAGAGTGGGGATGGGTACCAAAGCGCTACCCTTTTGTACATTAGCCAACACATCTAGCAGAATGAAATGTTCTCAGTGAGCCTATGACCTGCCAGTGTCTCCCAGGAACAAATGAAAGATTTCCTGCATACCTATTTTTTCAACACGTTTCCATTGACATCTACTAAAAAGGCTTCAGGTGCAAAGGTACCATCTTCTTTGGTTGAAAGAAGACACTTTTCAGAGGGGACTGCAGGGATGCAGGGAAGCTCCTTTGTCACTGGTAACCCAGTTTCCTAATGTGGCTTTTCTAAAGTACAGCCTGGGTTATATCCCTGTAAGGGGCTGAGACGAATCAGAACTGACGGTATGAGCTTATTTTAGACTTTACTTTCAGTCTGCTAAAACAGAGAATACAAAAGCTTGTCAAGCTGGAGGGAGATTTTCCAGGCACACTCTTGCTGGCTTCCACTAAATGTGAGCGGAGGGGTGGGGATGGTGGTGGGAAGGCATTTGGCTTGGAAAACCCAGCTCAGCCATGGCAGTGCATCTTGCAAGTGTGCCCAAAGCTTAGAAACCCAGGGAAAGACAACATTGAATGGCATGCATGATTTAAAAAATATTCCTTTATCTTTACTTAATAAAACTTAATAGTTTAGCTTCACCATGAATCTGAATTACAGGAGGCATGAAGGAAACAGACAAAATGTGTTAATTTATTGCCTGGGTTGTAATAGTTTACAGCTCCTGTTTCTTACATTACCTTTATCCTGCCTAGCAACTTTATATAAAAAAAAATGCAAAGCCTTGGGTTCAGCAAAATCTAGGGACTCAGAGTACATGGATGAAATATCATTGTGGGTTGGGATGTAGCTCAGTAATAGAGTGTGTATCTTGCATGGGTTCCACACCCAGATACACTCAATTACTGGGTTTTACAAATGATAATGGCTGAATTTCCAAACACGATTGCTTGACACACCAAGTCTTCCCTTGGCTTGTCATCTCTCTGCTCTTTAAACTTAAGTCTCGTCTTTTTCCCACATTGCCCTATGTGCTGGCTGCTCACAGGTCTCTGCATGAGCTGAGGACCTTATACGTTTTCACGGGCTGCTCTTTCTGCCCAAAATACATTTTCCTGCTTTGTGCCTGGAGAAATCCTACCCAGCTTACAAACTTCAATTTAACTGTCTTCACCTCTGTGAAATCCTGCTTTGGTTCTTTTCATGATCAGATGACCCGATTACACTCCTTAATGTTCTATCCTTTCACTCAGCAAGGCTTCTGTTACAGGTCTGGTCACATTTGGTTCAGAGTGTTTATTTTTAAAGCTATCTTTGGCTAACTTTTCCTTCCTAATCAATGTTTAAAAGTCTGGAATCATAGGAATTTTATGTTTTGCCTCCATACAGTAACATCATCCCACATGCATGCATTCAGTGCACACATAATTACTGAATGCTCCCTAATGTGCCAGCCATTAAGATTAGAGTAGGAAGAGGACTTTGGACCTGACTGAGAATGGTTTGTGAGGAGGACAGAGAGTCAATCATGCATCAGAAGGTGGAAGGGTCTAGAGAAACCTTCACCCAGGCTTGGGCTTAGTTTCAGAGTCAGAGTGTGGGAGACAGGCTGATCTGACACGGGTAATGCATACGTGGCCTCAGACAACGTAATGAAAAGGGTTACACTGCGGAGTCAGTTGTCCTTTGCTAATGAGGACCTTTGCGATCTGGCACAATCAGTTATTCTTCACATTCCACCACCATTTGGAGTTCTATAGACAGGAGGGGTCATCTGCTAAAGTAAGCATGAAACTGGATTTATGTCTCTGAAGCCAAGAAATTCGTGGGATTTTTACCCAAAACATTTGGATGCATGGACATATACCGGGAAATTCTCTTTAAAGGATTAAAAACTCATTTCATGTCACTTGTTTCCTTTCTACGTATTTTCTATGGCCTAATAATACCTTGAGTAATGAGCCTATTATATTTATTTGGGAAATGTATCTCTTTTCCTGCTGACAACATATTCATCAGCAGTGTTAGTGTAAGTGCCAACATAAAGATACAACAAATATATCTATCATAAAGATTTTCTTCCAACATTTAGTCTTTCCTTTGGAATAAAGTAAGGTAGTGTAAGAGTTGACAATGTTAAATGGAAACAAAGTAATGGTATTGTCCTGAAGTCTATAAAGCAGGATTCATAAACATTGTGCATATAGAAGCTTTGCTCCGAGGGCTCCAACCGATCAAGGCAATGAACAGGAGAGTCTAACAGGTGAAAGGTCTCACATCTCCACAGGATAATGTTCTAAGGAGCAGCACACAGCAGCTAGGCAGGGCACCAAGCCCGAGCTCAGCAGAAGATTCCTTCTCTGGGAAAAGAGCAATCAAGATGATGCACTGAGTAGAATTCCTTCTGAAAGCCTAAGTGAGCCTGGGACCACAGGAAATGTTAAGAGAAAAGTAAAACCTTTTTGTTTGCATAGGGGAACAATTTAAGCTACTATTTCTGTAACGGCAACTGAGATCATCAAACACAGTTCAAGTGTTGGCTCCATCTGCCCAGGCTGCTGTAACTGAACACTGGGCAGCCGTCACTGCCAGCCACACACTTCCTCTCAGTCTTGGAGGCCTGAAGCTTGAGACCCGGGGCCATGAGAGGGGCTCAAGTGAGGACTGAGCTCCTGCCTTGGGGAGAGCTGCGTTCTCCCCTGCAGTCTCCCGTGAGCCTTTCTTTGTGTGCTGAAGTGGAGAGACAGATTCTCTGGTGCTCTACTTCTGAGAGCGTTATCCCACTATGAGGCTACCCTCTTGCAAACTCATTGAACCTTTGTAAGCCTCCTGCTCCAACCTCATCTCCAGATACACTGCAGGATAGGGCTTCAGCATATTAATTTTAGAACACATTCAGTCCATAACAATTATTGCAAAGGGATGCCGTACTTGAAAATGTTATTTAGAATCTGTGACCTCTCACATCACTGCTGATTCTCAGAAACTTGTCCTCCATAGGGAGTTTACTTTCCAATGAGAAAAGGTATCCCAGGATCTCATGCAAAATTTATAAAGAATATTTAATTTTCCTTAACGGACTTTAAAATGAAGTGACTATGTCTCTCCCAATGAAGATTAGAGAGTAATTCCTTTTCACAATGTTTATTGACAAAGCAAACGTTTCAATTTGACGTTTTTGTTTGAGCTTTTGCTTTAAACTAAGCCAGTTAGTTTATAAATGTGCATTACTGTACTTAGAGAATCCCTATGGTCCAAGGGAAATGTAGTTTTTCTGAATCTCCAAAGAGATGAATATAGAAATTTAAGACTGGATAAAGAGGTATATTTCTATTGAAATTATACAATATCAGAACTGCCAGTATAAGTAAGATAATTTTTAAATAAATAAATTAGTGACTTTATTTTGAAATGTCATGAAGAATTTACCATCAAAGTTAAAGTTAAGGTAACTAACATTCCTTGAGAGTACAGGAAAGTACAAGGCAATTGGAAGCACATCAGAATTCATTTAGTTGCAAGTAACTTACGGTCACAAATCCATCATCCCCAGTGATCTCAAAGCTCCTACAGAGCAAGGGACTTATTGGCATATGTGACCCCCCTGCCTAGTGTTCTGTGTAGTGTGTAGTTTGCCGGTTTCTCTAGTATAACTAAGCAGGGGAGAGAGCACGTGCAGTATTTTAGTTCAGTTTGATTGAATTCTGTGGGTGCTTGGTGACCATGAGTGGAAGATGCCAGTGAGGACTCAGAGGCGATCAGAATATTTTAGGTGTAAACCTGAAAGCTAGGTGTTGGTTGCATGAGAAGCAAGGGACGAGGCCCAACCCAACCCACACAAAAATCAACAAAAACAAAAAAAGAAAATCTTAAAATTTTAAAACGTGGCTCCTCTAAAATTGAGAGAGAAATGGCAAGATTAACAAAGCAGGAAGTAAGAAGACGGTGCGTTCCTGCTCCTGAAGTCCCCCAGGGCCAGGGTTCCAGAGCATCTGTGCAGAGGGATACCAGGCGGCTGGGTAGTGTAGTGGTCAGGGTGCAGAGAAGGCTAGGGGAGGCAGCTGGGGTCAGCTTGGGGACCCATTAAGGGGAGCTTGGAAAGCAGGCAGAGTCACAGAAAGAGGGGCCATCCAAAAAAGATATCACAGGCAAATGAAGAGAGGCCCCAGGGTAAGTCTTACTACTGAAATAAATGACAATAGAAAAATTTCTTATCTAGCCATTTCCTGTTACTGTTTATGAGAAAAATCGCAGAAGGAGAAATAATGCACGGTAAAAGGCACTAAGTGGTATTGCCTGTCAATCGTGGCTTTCCTGGAAGAGCACTAATTAACCAGTTGGCTCTCCTCTCCAAAATGGGCAAAGTCAGGTCTTCAGCCCTTCACAGTTTTTCAGTTCTTTTCAGCACATTCTCCACTCCACTTCCTCTTCTAGCTGAGCCCTTCTCCCGCATAACTGCACCTGTCAAAAATCACACCTGATTTCCAGCTTCGCCTGCTTCTTCCTTAGCAATCTGTGTCCCTGCCAGGCAGATGTCTTGCATTCCTTTGAACATTCACATCACTTGTTAACTTCCTCTGGACTGTTATTGTTGTTCATGTACTTCATGGTGTGCTTGTGTTTTATTTTCTTTTGCTAGACAAATTCCTTTGGAGAGAAGCCGGACCCAGCCTCACTTTTATTTCACTTCACTGAGATCATTGGGCTTTACTCATTTTATCTGTCTCTCCATTTAGCAAGCTGAGGACTGATTCTGTGGTAGGTGGTCTTCCAGGAGCCGGACCTAGCAGCCAAAAGAGATAGTGAGGGTCCTTCCCTGTGGAACGTGGCTTTTCCTGTTCAGAAATTCGTTGGCTCCTTAAGGATCTTTACAATGCTACAGGAATCAGTTTCCAATTATAACCTACTTTAAGAAAAACACATTGAAGTGCTCGCCACTGAGATGACAATATAATTGCTTTCTGTCTGAAAGAAGAGTTCTGAAAGACAACTTTCAAATAGAAAATTCTTTCTTATAATCATCCAGAAGAGAAACTTATAGACAAGATAAGATGATATTTTCTCAAGGTAGTCAAACTGAGCCAATTCTTTGAGGCTGAGCTTACAAACATGAGGGCAGAAAGACACTGATGTAATAAGGTTTTAATGTTTCCAGCATATCACTAATACATCACTCTGAGAGAGAATTTGTTCTTTCACTCCACAAGTAACAACAGCATCTAATGAGTCAAATTAACCAATGTGTATGGAAAAGTTTAAAAGTACTACATGACAGCAATTCCCTTTGGAGGCATCAATGTGCTATCTTATAAGAAAAATATATTCTTAGTAAAAGATATCATTGAGACAATGTCCAATAATCAAGGACTGTTCTTAATAAAGATTAATGGGTATAGAGAGAAATTTGAGAAAACGCAATGTTCTATTTTACAAAAATAGAAAGATAGATATCATAATTGGAGCTATGGGCCACCATATTTTCAGAAAATGAATGGAACTTTGTTTTACACTTTTCCTGAACAAATTATTTCCTCAGGGCTAGGAAAGATTTACTGTTTTACATTTTCCCCTTAAAAATAGATCAAGTTGTTTATTGATTTTCACTTTGATCTGATCTTTTCAGCCTCAGCCTAGCCAAATTTTCTTTGATTACATTACAAAATAAAAGAAATAAAAATAAAAAAGCAACTTCACTTTTGGTCACCTGTAGGCTGAACTTAATATCTACCACAATTTGATGACCAATGAACATTTCTTTAAAAACGAGGATGAGCACATACTTGACAGATTTTAGAAGTGAAATATTGTAAGACTTCAGATGAATAGTAATTTAGAAAGACATCAAATTATATATCTTTTTTTAAAAAGATAATGATTAAAGTTTTCTCAAATTTAATATTGTTAATGACATAGGACCTATCTTTATTTAGTTATTTATTTATTGTATTTAGTACAGGTTATACAGGATCTACAGGGTCTCACTACAGAGACCAGATTCATAGTGATCCTCCTATTTTCAGCCTACTAATCCCTGGGATTATAGGCGCTCCCCACCATGCCCAGTCTCAATCGTCTTCTCAGAGCACCCCAGAGTTGGGGCTGGCATGGAACGCTGAGGATCGAATCCCAGTCCCTGCGTCTGCCTAAGTAGGTGCTTTAGTCTGCTGAGCTGTGTGTAGGCCTGCTCTACCCATCCCTTTTTAAATGCTGTTGTACTGCTCTAAACCCTCTTCAGCCATTTTTTATTCATTTATTTTTTTTGCATTTTGATTCAGAGTCTCACTCTGTAATTCAATCTGGTGTTAAACTCACTGTGTAACTGAGGCTGGCATAGAATTCACAGTGATCTTTCTGCCTCAGTTTCCCGAGTTAGGATTACAGGTATGTGCCGCTCTGCCTAGCTTCTGACACTTTCTAACTGTGCCTGAGCTATCATGCGCAGATATTCTTGGCTGAAACTAACAACTTTCTTTTCTCTTTCATATAACAGGTGTAGACTCTCCTTGCACAGAACACTGGAGAGAGGGTGGGAAGAACACATGACTTACTGTGTCTGTTCTCTGTGTCTTGAACTCCCTATAAGACTTTCTTAGTTACATTATTACAACATTTTTCTACAAATTGTACAACATTTAAAATTTCTTCTCCTTTTTTTGTGGTACCAGGGATCAAAGTCAGGACCTTGCACTTTCCAGGCAGGTGCTTATGCTGCTGAGCCATATCCCTGGCCCTAAATTTGTTAATCTAATGTCAGTTTCCAAGAGGGACATCTGGCATGTGGAAATCTCCAAGCTCAGTGCAGCATGGATTGCTGACTACTTCTCAGTCTAACAGGAAAATTTGAGAAATACTTCATCACAGCAAAAAGGGGAGCATAGAAGGATCTCAAAACAACTACTGCTAATATTGACCTGCGGTGCTGAGTGTTTTTCATTCAGTGGTTTTTGATTGCAAGATTGAATTTTTCTATTCTGAGCAAGATTACTTGGAGTTTCTTGCACAATAATCAGCTTTGTTCCTAAAGAGATTGCCCTAGCCTTTGAATTATGTCCTTCTCTTGATGATACAAAAATGAATTAAATTATTTCAGAATATAAATGAAGCAAATGGAAGATGAAGAATTACATCAGTGAATTTCTAAGATTATGTTAAATATTTATTTCAAGTACTGTATCTTATTTCAGGATCAAAAGGTGATATATAGGCAGAAAATAAGAATCCAACAAATCTAACAGAGAGAATCAAAAAAATATTACATTTAATATTGAACTATTTATAGAGGCAAGAAAAACAATTAAGGTAAGAGATACATTAAAGATAGTTTCCACAAGCATAATATTTTAATTAACTTGTTGACTTTTCTTTGTTCATATTTCCTTGTAGAATTATTTTATTTAAAAAAATTAAAAATAAAATTTTGGAGGGGCAGGGGAGATCACTCAGTAGAATAAGTGCTTGCCTGGCAAGTGCAAGGTTCTGAGTTTGATCCCTGGTACCATCAAAAAATAAAAAATTAAAATATATATATATATATATGCTTATTCCTAAGAGGTAAATAAATATTTTAAAATATTTTACATTCTGCAAATATACGCGCTCGAATAACAAAAGCTAAAATACACTAAACTGAACAAACTCTGTACTCAAAATGCTCCGAGCACAACACACTCTGCTACACTGGCATCTACTAATTAGGGACACTTCCGCATATCCCCTTTGCACTCTCTAACTCTCCGAGAGCAATTTCAGACCTTAGTTCTGCCTGCTAGGGAAAGCCAGTGAAAGTCATTATTCTTAGGACAGTGTCTTAATGATGTGCAATTGAAAACACAAAGGTCTTGCTGCTGCCACAGGTGTGCATTTCAGCCTTTGAATTGTAACCTAAATGATTCTGTAACTCTACTTTTCCATCAGTAAATATATTTTTTCTTTAGAAAAACTAAATATCTTTTGATCATTAGTTATTCCATTTTCAAAATTATATTGTGGAAGCACTAGGTATGTAATGAGAAGCAACACACCATAGTTTTTAAGCTGTGTGAACTTCTTTACAGTGGGAGATACTTAACAAAATAACCAGATATACTAGTATATATTATAATAATAATAATAATAATTTTTATTAATATTGAATTTAGTATAAGGTCTAAAGAGTCTCACTACACAGATCCAACTTGTAGTGATTCTCTTGTTTTCAGCCTCCCAAGCATTGGGATTATAGACTCATGCCACCACAGTGCGAAGTACATATTCTGTGACATACGCTAAAGCATATATTATACATACAGCATTCATATAAGAAGAAGATCTTCTAGAAACAGTCATACAACACCTAGGCTGTGTCTATAGCATAAATGAGATTGCCCAGGTGAAGGGAAGTGTATTGCAGGCAGAGGTAACTGCACGTGAGAGAGACTTGAGGAAAGAAAGAAGGGGGGGTACAATGAAGGGTTTAAAAGAATAGCAAATCATTTATTTCTATGTATACACTGAGGGACCAAGAAAAAATCGTAAGAGGTGGGAAGAAAAAAAAGGTCACATTCAGACCTTCAAAGAATGACAAAATTGTACTTATTCTAAGATGTGTAGAAGATTTCTTTTTCTTTTGTATTTCAAACAGGGCATACAGCATTTACAGGGTCTCATTGTCTCATTGTGTAAATCAGACTCTAGCGATCCTCCTATTTATAGCCTCCCAAGTGCTGGGATTATAGATGCATGCTTAGTCTCAATTGCCCTCTCAGCTCACCCTGGAGACAGCAGGCTAGGGGATTAAACTCCTGGCCCCTGTGTCTGCCTAAGCAGGTGTTTTAATTCGCTGAGCTGTTTGAGAAGACCAGGTTGTTTGCAAGGAGTACAACAATGGAAGCTTTAAGGAAGTGCAAATTCTAGTGCTTGACCTATGATCAATAGGTCAGAGGACTTGTGACATCAAGTTGTCAACCACAGTTTTGGCGCAAGTCCATTGTACGGGGAGCAGAATCCAAAACTCTCCTGTGGCCCTGACCAACCTGCGTGGTTTGTTCCTGACACAAGCTTTATGAGCTGTTGTCAGATAAGGACTAAGTCTTACTCTTGCCTTTGCAAAGGAAGAAAAATCAATGAACCATGGCTTTGCCATGAGGGGAGACCCAAGGCCCCTGGCCACAGCACTGAAGTGTAGATCAAAGACCTGCACTGGATCTAATTCAGTGCTCCATGATTTTGCATGACTGAGGCCCTTTGCCACAGGGTCCTACTATGAACAGGGAGAAGCCAAAGGCAGTGATTGCTGAGACAAATGGACAGAAGAATGACAGAGACTGTCAAGAGACCAGGTTGTTCCACTCCACCAGAGACCCTGCATTTTCCTGACTTTCTCAGTGCTGCCAAAAACATACAGCCCGAAGAAGCTTGTCTTTACTTTTGAGAATTCACCTCATCAATAATTAGCATATGAACTTTCTCCTGTCATTCATTCATCCTTCCATTAGCTTGGAAAATACATGAACTGCTTTGTGCCATGTATTTCTGTAGCCAAATAGGCATAAATATTTGATTTTTAATGGATATTTTGCTGCCTTCTGCCAGTAGTGAGGGTAATCATGTTTATCAACAGAGGCATTTTAGGTTGACTATTGTTTCTAATTCATTTCACCTGAGGCTCAGAATTCAATTTTTAATGAAAATGAAATTATAGTTGCAAGTCATCCAAAAGCATGCATTGATTTATGTGGGACAAATATTTATTGCCAATATGACATTTCTGGCATAAAATAAAGTAACAATAATATTGTAACTAAGAATACTTAATTACAGAGCAGTGAAGGATTGGCAGACTTTCAGTGTCACAGGAAAGCCTTCTCTAAAGGCAGGCAGTTGGAGCACACTGGTGTCCCCAGAGCTTCCATCAGTGGGTCTGCAAGCTGTAATGACACTAGAAAAGCTGGCAAGACTGCAGAAAGTCATAGAGGGGACCATTTTCCTTGCCATTTTAATATGTTCCTTTTTTCATTAATGTTGATGCTTAGTTTCTTATTGTGCTTATATTTTTGTAGCTTTTCTGTCTTTGCACATATGACATTTCTGGCATAGAAAAAATTACCTTCTCAATTTGCAGCAAGGATTAAAGGTAATATGCCTAGTTTTCTGAGGAATCTCTACACTAATTTCTGCAATGGTTGTACCAGACTACACTTCCACCTGCAGGGAAGAAGGGTTCTTTTTTCTGTGCTGCCCTACCAGCACTTATTATTGGTTGATTTCTTGATATTTTTCTGGAGTTAGATGGAATCTCAGTGTTGTTTTAATTTGAATTTCTTGGATGACCAGTGATGTTGAGCATTTTTTCATATATTTATTTGCCATTTGTATTTTTCATCTGAGAAGTGTGTATTTATCTCAGATGCACATTTTTCAATTGGGTTTTTGAGTTTTAGGGGCCTGATTTTTTTAAATTTATATGTTCCAGATAGAAGTCCTTTGTCTGAGTTTGGGTAAATTTTTTTCCAAATTTTCACTCTGTTGGTGATGTCTTTTATTTTTTTTTTCTTTTGCAGAACTTAGGGATTGAACTCAGGCCCTTGTGCTTGCCAGGGAAGAACTTATTCCACTGAGCCATGTCTCCTGCCCCAGTGAATTTTTTGGACCTGCAAAAGATCCCAGCTGTTGATTCATTGAAGTATTTCCCATGTAGCTTGTTGTTTTGTTCGTGAATTGACTGCCTACCCTTATGTCTTCAAGATTGCTGCCCAATTTTTCTTCCAGTATACTTAATATTTTTGTTTTAATACTGAGACCTTTGATCTGTTTTGACTTCAGTTTAGTGTCAGGTGAGAGATGGGGGCTAGTTTTATTCTGTGGCATGGGAAAAGGCAGGTTTTCTAGCGTCACCTATCAGGAAGTCCATCTTTCCTCCAGAGAACATGTGTAGCCCCTTTGTCGAAGACAGGTGGCTGAGGGTGTCTGTAGCTGTGTCTGCATCTCCCAGTCTGTTCACAGATCCTCAGGTTTCTTGTTTGTGTTTAGTACCAAGCTGATTTTATCACAGCTTTGTAAGGTAATTTCCAGTCTGGGACTGTGCTTCCTCCTGTCTTTCCTTCACTGCCCAGGATTACTTTTGCTATTCTAGATCTCTTCTGGTTCCAAATGAATTTTAGGGATAGTTTCCCTAGGTCTGTGAGGTATGCTAATGGCATTTTGATCAGGCTTGCATTAAATCTGTGTAATGGTTTTGGAAGTATGACCGTTTTCATGATGTTGGTTCTTCCTATCCATGAGCAAGGAACACTTTTCCAATTTTTGTAATCCTCTTCGATCTCTTTTTCTCAGAGTACTGAGACTTTTCACTGTATAGATATTTTATGTCCTTTTTTGGGTTGATTACTAAATATTTCATTTTTTTGCATGCTATTTGAAGAGGGGGGTTTCCTTATTTTCTATCTCATTGATTTTATTTTATTAATTTTTTTGTATAGGCATGCTACTGATTTTTGAATGTTGACTTTTATCTAGCTATACTACTGAATTTGATATTAAATCTACAAGCATTTTCGTGGAGTTTTGGGGGTCTTCTCTGTAGAATACCATATCATCTGAAAATAATGATAATTTAACTTTGTCCTTTCTTTTCCTTATGCCTTTTTTTCTCTCTCCTGTCTAATGGTTGGCATACTTCAGATCTGAATTTAGCGGCCATTTTCTTCCTATCTACACCTAACTATTGGGTGTTTTTGCTCATGCACATATCTTTAAAAATCATCCTAGATTCATGCCTCTAAGTCCCACTTTTCTCTGGATATTTAGAAGTGTGAACTGTCTATTTGGCATTTCCGTTTAGATGCTTTCCAGAACCTGAAAAATTTTTTAAAAATGTATTTTAGTACAGGGCCTACAGGGTCTCACTCACAGATTGGACTCATAGTGATTGTCCTGATTTCAGCCTCCCAAGAGCTGGGATGACAGGCTTGAGCCACCATAAGCAGTCTTAAAACCTGCAAAGTTAGCAAGTTTAAAACAAAAGCTTCTCATTTTGCTCTTGTCCAGATCCTACGCCAAGGTTGCTCATGCCTAAATCCTCAAAATCACCCTTGACTCATCTCTTTTTCTTATACCCCTTTCCTCAGAGTAAATATGATCAGCAGCAGTTTGAAAACATATGCAGCATCCATATGTTTGAAAACATATGGGAATAGATCAGTAGACATAGGCAACCCAACTAATTAGAATGAAAGACATAGGCCTTTTCATCGAGGGGCATCCTTCAGATATTTGTAAGAGGAGAAAAGTAGCAGAGTAACCAAAGAAGAAAATTGAATGAAACAAGTATCTGTGATTTCTGAGATAATAATGTGAAAACTAGAGAGAAAGAAGCAGAGACCAGCAAGAGGCAGGAAGGAAAATTTGATACTGAAGGTAGATCCTTTCTGTCTCTCAGTCTAAAAAGGCAGGGCGCCAGCATTTTGGCACAAGGGAATAGTTTTGTAGAGGAGACTTTTTGTATGGCCCAGGGATAAAGAATGGGGTGGGGTATGATTATTTGTAGGGATTCTTCCTCCTTGCACCAGGGGATGAGGAATGCGGTGAGGTGCGGTGTGAGAGGTTCAAGATGATTCAAGTGTATGATATTTCTTGTGCACCTTTTTATTTCTATTATCTTTGTCTCTATTATTATTATTATTATTATTTAATCAGATCCTCATAAGGTCCTCACAGCCTTGATCTGTCCCTTAAGCAGTTCACAGTAGCAGAAGAATCTGATGCCGCTGTGGATCTAGAATTGGAACTTGTCAGAAACATGAGGAGAGAACTTGAATACACATGCAACTTTGCTTGCTGACTTGCTGTTCACCTTTTGTTATGTGGGCTCGTAATGGAAAGGACAGGTATTGGTACCAGGGCTTGGGATATTTGATCTGAGGGATGAAGTAGCTGATTATTGTTATGGACTTAAGATGGCTTCCCCTAAGCCTCCTGTTTTGGAAGGTGACTGGATTATGGGAGTGTTGCAGTTAACTTGGGGTTATAAGGTGGGGGCAGAGGCGAGCCACTGGGGGCTGTCTCTGCCTCCCTGCTTTCTGTGGTCTACTATGTGAGAAGCTCTCTGCCTCCCAGACTTTTCACCTTTCTCTTCTCCTGGAGCTGACTGATGGTGCAAGGTCTGAAACTTCTAAAATGTGAGCTCTTTTATGTTATGGATATTGGGTATTCTGTCCTAGCAATGGGGTATATGACTAAGATAAAGATCAACAGCAAGAGTTTCCTTGTTTAATCTTATAATTTGATACTTGTCTTATTTACTTTTCTCTGACTGCTGAGGCAAAAACACTGGCACCCAAAGTTAAGGGGGGAAAGGTATATTTAGCCTACAGTGAGTAGATGGTTCAGCCCATAACTGGCCGGCTCCAGAGCAAAATGACACCCTGAGGTGCATTGCAGAGTAGGGCCAGTTCATGGCAAGCAGAAGGCAGCTAAAGCAGAAGAGCAGGCTTTTCCAGCCCTTCACATATTGTCCCAGCTGTGTAAATCATGTAGCAGGTTGCACTGACACCTTCAGTCTCAGTACCCTTGAGCCCAGCGTTGCTCCGTATATCAATCACGTACTCTAGATTCGATCACTCAGATGAAGCCCCACAACTGCCCACGTGAGGCTTTGAGGAGCTATCTAGACACAAGCTACAATTATGCGTTTTCTTTTGTAACTCAGAATTAACACAGACTTTTCTGATGTGCCTCTACTGAAGTAAAAGGAGAAACATCCTCAAGATTTAGAAGACTGTGGACAATTGAGTCCACATCATTTCAACCTGTCCAATTTTTAACAACATTATATTATCTATCCAAGCCATTTTTAGAAGTCCCTGTATCCCCAAACCAGATCTCACTATTTTTCCTTGTTACTTATTTTCATTATTCTGCAGAGAACAAAATTAAAGCAGAATCACAACTATTAGCCAATGAATAAGCTGAAATAAATCTTAATGATAATGAGTTCAAATTAAATTATTAGAATGGCATGTGAGGACAACATGCAAAATAATATGGAACTTTCCAGTTAATTGCCAACATGATTCACAGTTCATTATGCAATTGGGTTTTTCTGTTGACTCGAGAGAATACAATTAGAGCTGCTACTATGCTGTATGCAGTTTTAATCTAAATTTAGATGAGTACCCACCACAAACTGTGTTCTGGCAATGAACAATTTGGAGACCACCATATTGAACAGAGAATAATAATGAAAGTGCACCAAATTATAGATAAAATTATTTAATGAACCAAAATGTTTTCTTCTCCCTTTTCTTTTGCTGTCATCTGTGTTACTAAACTGTTATCAATTACTGTGCAGGGCAAGGTAATTGCACCTTAAATTACACACAAGGCGGGTAGAGGAAGAGCAACAGGGATGACACACCCTAAGCAACTGAGCTGTAGTCAACTAAGCATTGAATTAAATGCCTTCTGAGTTACACTACATGTCTGCACTTGGCTGATAACTACACAGTGTGTATTGTACTTTGACCCTATAACTTTAAGAAAAAAATATTTATGCATACCACTTTCATGTTATGGATTTCTATTATTTTGTTATGGAAACCTACTACTTCCGTTTTCTAACTCACACACACACACACACACACACACACAATTCAATAAACAAAAATGGAATTACAAATTCATAAACCCTTCATTCCAAAACCTTGCATGCAAGCTACGTATTTAGTGACTAGCTCTAGTAACAAAGACCAGCATTAGATTCTCTCCATCTGAATCACTGATTTAACCAGAAGCAATTCAGCACTATTTTTCCACTGCTACTTATGGTTTTCCATGATGGGGAATATTTCCATGGACCGTCAGCACTTGTTGAAATGAGATTCTCTTACTCACTGGACCCATACTGTATACTTATTACCAGTGGCAAGTGAGGTATTTTCTGATTGTTTTCTTGACTCTTTCAGCCCAGAAATCTCCTACAAGTTTTGTGACATAGAATGGTTAGACACATGCTTTCAATTAACTCATTTTTTGAATGGGTTGTGAGTGAAATGTTTTATATTTTTGGTGTTTTGCATCAGTGTTACATATTGGGATGCATTAAAATGCGCATTACATCACAGCTGTGCAGTGCTACCTTTTCATAAAAGCTATTTGGAGTGAACGAAACACTTTACTTTCAAATTATGAACAAAAAAGAGTAAAATAAATTACATGATGCTAATCAAACATAATTAAGTGGATCTCTCTACCAGATATTTACTCTCACAGCCATTCCTAATGAGCTTTTATACTCCAACACATTGCTTTCAGTTCTCTATAAGTAAGAGATGAATGAATGTGAAAATAGCAAATTTGTCTTAAGGTCAGAGGGCCTTATGATCCGGTGCCTTTTTCCTTGTTTTTCAATTCATCACCATTATTTTACATTTTCTTGCCAAATACTAAGCAATAACAATATTTTTAAAAAAAACTTTTGAAACAGTCTTTTGGTGGATGTTGTCACAAATGAACAAGAAATAAAATACTGAATGTATTCTTGTTTAATAAAATTTCAATGGGAGCTTACTTAAGCATAATACGTCAATATAAAGGACTGCTATGTAGATATCAGTTTTGTAATTTAATACTAAATGTTGCAAAATAGTGATCATAATAGAGAGCAAGAAAATCAATTTCTAATACACTGAAAGAGTGTTGAAGTCAGATGCCTCTTTTTTTTTTTTTTTTTGTCTTTTTGAGACAGGGTCTCACTATGCAGTTCAGGCTGGCCTTAAGCTCCCTTTGTAGCTCAGGCTGGTCTCGAACTCACAACAATCCTCCTGCCTCAGCTTCCCGAGTGCTGGGATTATAGGCATGCGCCACCACGCCTGGCTCAGATGCCTCTTTTATATCCAGAATAATACAGTACAGCAATACACTATAGTGACCATTTCTAAGTGTTTGTATTAAAATGATATTTTATTTCTTTGTGCTATTAAGTGTTTTCTAAATGTTTTAGAATATAGCAGGTGGGAATGGTTTTGACTACAGTGATAGAAAACCTAGTTAGTGGGAACTTACACAAATATAAGTGTATTTTGTTAAGCTGTCATTATTATCATTGGAAGTCCTGAGCAAGCAGTTGCTAACATTGATTTAGTTACTTAACAATGCTCTTTCTTTTAGATTTTTCCCAATCTTAGCGTCATCATTTTTTTTAGGGCTTCATAATTGCAAAAGTCCTTAAAGCAGTACCAAGAATCATGCCCAATTTTCAGGTTGAAAATAGGGGCAGGGATAGTGTTAGTCCTATCTTGTCCATTCAATGTCTTTACTAAACCCTGTTCTGAGCACTAACTCCCCAAGTAATTTTTCTAACATTGAATTTTTTATAATCCAGAACTGGATCATATGAGGTCACCCACAGCTTCACAGCTTGCAGGGATCGACTATAAGAATGTGTTTTATTCCATCATAAGCCTACATGTTATGGGATCAACATATCTTGAATTAAGTCAGGAATCTATTAATAGCAATGTAAATGTCAAAGTGTATAGATAGTATGGTGGGCTTGAAATGCCCTAACTACTCCCAGTTCCCAAATAACTACCCTCATTTACGAAAATGGGCATCCATCTTTCACTAGGGCCTGCTGGTATTTTGTACAGCAAGAAAGGAATCTTGCAAGATGTGATTCGGCTTTGGATTTGAAAAGGGAAGATGACCCTGGACTTTGCAGGGGAGCCTGAATGCAATTACACAATGTTTTGTAAGAGAAAGGTAAGAGGCTCAGGAGCTATACATGCAGGGGCACGGGAGATAACACACAACAGAGATGCAAAGACACAGGAGAAAAACAGAAGATTAGAAGATAGTGGCTGGGAGGCCTGGAGCAACATGAGCATAAGAGAAACACGCTCCAGCATTAGGAGGCTAGGAACACATTATCAAGTTCCTACCCAAAAATGCTCTGGCCACTCCAAGAATGATTTTGGCCCAGTGACATTCCTTTTGGAATTTTGGGCTCCAGAACCATGAGAAAATAAATTTTGGTAAAAGTCTCTTACTTTGTAATAATTTATTATCACAGCCAAAGAAAACTTATACTAATGAGAAATTACCACTCATTAACACCAATACAGCCTCACATATATTTATACACATGGCTCTAAAAGCAATATGTCATATAAATATTACTTTATAAAGTGCATGTGGTATGTGTTATAAAGATAGGGATTCTTTTTAAGTCATATTATATTACTTTTATGAAAGTATTTTGAAACTTAATTTGTCAAACAAGGAAATAACCCTTTCCATATTACTGTATCAACAGAACAGTGTATTTTCAGCAAGGTGCTGCTTCAGATTTAAACAGATCTTCCTGCAGTTCACATGCATCCATAATGAATATCCACTGACTTCTGCAGAATCTACCTAAATGTTTCTAAGAGTAGATTTGACTAGACTGGATACGTGGCTGACGCAACATTTTACCAGGCAATGGCAGCCTTAATATTGGGGGAAAAAGAAATTTATATGTAGAAACAAAATAAATTCATTCTAAGTCCTTATAACTGGAGTAAATGTTTAAGGAACAAATGAAAGAAATGAGAAAAGGATATTGCTCTCAATTTTCTTTCAGAATCAAGATTAAAATAGTAACAATGTCTCCACTCTGTCATGGAAAATAAATGAGTGGTGCAGGAATACTGGTTTTCACATCACAGTCAGTGATTAAATTTTTCCTTCTATCCTTGCGGGGCTCTACAAGACACTAACTATTTTCAGGCTAAGATCTCTCTTGCAGCAAATCAGTCCAGCCTAGGAGACCACCTGCTCCCATAGATAATACTGAATGTTAGTTCATCTCCTCTGCTATTTTTCAGTATTTAGAATGCTGCAATCATTTAAATTCACATACAGGAGAGCACATTCAGTATCTCCTGATGCACCAATGTATTTCTTTGTGGAATAAGACCCTGTAACTTTGGCTGCGTAAGTAAGCTCTCAACTCTAAATTACTTATTCACAGGAGACAAATACTCTTAGATCATTTCAAAGAACTCATTTCTCAGTGGGCTCAACAGAACTCTATTCCAAGACACAAGAAAACAATCTGCAAATGACCAGATAGAAATGACTGGATATATCTAAAAGCCGGTCAAGTGGAAAGCGTAATTTTATTCCTCTTATATTCTCACTTAAATGAGTGTAACACACAATTACTATATTTAAATTTTCATGCATGAAACAAATACATTCAGTCGAGAATAGTATGTTCTTTGTCCAGTCCTTATAATGATTTTATATTCATTATCTAAGATTTTCTCCACCTGTGCTGATTCTGTTCCTCAACACATGCACCTAAAATTTCTTTGAATTTTCAAGCTGCAAGATATTTTCTACAAGGAGTATCTCAGTAATCAAGACACACAACATAATTGTTAGATTTACAGATTAATAATTCTTAAGCTTGGAATCTTTTAGGGCATGAAAATTTCTCATTTGATTCTCTTGTGCATCTGGTATTGTTGTTCACTCTCTTTGTCTTGAAACTTTATCTTCTCTTCAAATCTAAATGTTTCTCTACTTTCTCATTTTGCCGCGGACTATTAAATATGTACTTCCATGATGTTTCCTTTCTGTCCCTTCCCTTCATTCTTCTCTCTTGCCCTTTCCTTCCTATTCTTCTCTCTTCTTATCCTACCTTCCATTTTCTTCTCTGTTGTTTGTGTCTTATCTCAATTTTATACACTCTTATTTCCTTCAAAATGAGGTTCTCTATAATGTTACAGTTATAATACTCATTTCTGTAGCTCTATTATTTTCTAAAAAGGAAGTATGCTGAAGTTGTTTAATGAAAGCTAAAATATGCATAAGAATTTATTACCCATAAGTAAAGGTCTTAATTTGGATAAGAATCATATCAGCATTAGAGAAATATCCCAGGCAACAACCATTCTGCAAAATGGTCCTGGAGCTGGGTGTTGTTTACTTCCTTCTTGCAGGGACACAGCAGAGGAGGAGTGGTTTATTTTGGCTCACAATTTGTGAAAGTTTCAGTCCATGAACTGCTGGCATCAAAACAGAGTGGCATGGCTGAGGAGCAGCCATGGCAGCATAGGCAGGAAACAGCTAATGGCCAAGGGAGGGAGCAGATTCGCCCAGGACACAGTGCCAGTGACCCGCTTCTTCCAACCAGGATTTACTTCCCAAACCTCATATTTAGCTGTGAACTCATCATAGACTAATCCACCCGTGAGGGTCACCCCACCCTTCGACCCCACCATTATCAGATCACCTCCCTAGAGCCCAACTTCTGAGTGTACAAGCCTTTTGCAGAGACATCTAGATATAAACCAGAATGAGGAGGGTATCATAGCCAAGCCCATCTGTCCCTCTCCTGTATGTGAATTTAAATAATTGCAGCATTCTAAATACTGAAAAATAGCACAGGAGATGAACTAACATTATACAAATTTATCTGCCCTGTGTGACTTAACCTAATGTTCAAGAGCATTACTTGTGACAATTATCTGGCCAATTCTCTGGCCATTTAACTTTTTCTGATTTGGCATCACCCTGCTCCCCTAGACTCTAGACTACCACTAGAGTCAGCCACTGAAAGCATCAATCATACCTCAGAGCTCCTGTGCCTAACATCATCCAAGGAACTAAACTATGTGTCAGAAAAACACTCGTACTCCTCAGTAGAACAGAGAGCAATTTTAGCAACTCTATCCTGTTTCCTTTCAGCTTCTGCTACCACCTTCTGTTTATCCCATGCTTCTCCTGTATACCTAGTATGCTAGTGACACTAACTCACTTAAAATCCTTACTGGATTGTTAACTTTCTACCAGGGTTAGACAATGCATGGAGTGACTTAAAAAAGAACAGGTTTATTTGGATTACAGTTTCAGAGGGTTCAGTTCAACTCTCACTGTCCCTGCTCTGTGCAGACCATCTGGTGAGGTAGCAAATCATAGGCGAAGCAGGTGGCAGTCACAGGAACCCAACTCACGGCAGCTAGGAAACTAAAACAGGGAAAGAAGAAAGACTGCAGTCCAGTTTCCCCCTAAAGGGCCACTCTGAATGCCCTAACTTCTTCTGGCTAGGTATGCCCTCTGAAAGATTCCTCTGCCCTCCAAGAGTGGCACAGAATGAGGACCAAGTGTTTAGCACAAAGACTTTCAGTGGTTGTTGAAGCTCTAAACCATGCAAGCCACTCACCACCACATCTTCCTCCTGGTATGCTGCTGCATCTTTTCTTTTGATAGATGACACATGTGCTCATTTCTTAACTATTTTCTTGGCCATTTTCTTTTTTTAACCAAGTGAGTTAAGTTTTGCCTATATGTACGTTGATATCACTTTTTTCTTTTTCTTAGTACACATACACAGGACATCACCTCTTCTTCCCCCATCTGTTGATCCCTTTCACATTTAAAAAAAGACCTAGCCCTGCACTGCCTTCTATTGTTACTTGGCTTTTTTACTTATAATTCGGTTTCTCATGTAAGAGAAACCATGCAATATTTAACTGCCTGTATGTGATTTATTTTATTTAACTTCATGGCCCCGAGGTAATTTATTTTCCTCCAAATGACTCAAGCTTACCTTCCTTTGTGGGAGAGTAGTACTCCATCATGTATAGATAAAACAATTTTTAATTCCTTCAATTGTTGATAGACATGTAGGCTGCTTCTTAGGTTTATCTATTAGGAATTGTGCTGCTCTGAATTAAATATGGGTACAAATGTATCACTGTACCATCATGTCTTTAGTACTTTCGTGAAGATACCTAGGACAGGGAATAGCTGCATCAAATTAAATTTCTATTTTGAATATTTTGAAGAATTTCCATACTGATTTCCTTTGTGGCTACATGAGTTTGCACTCCCACCAACAACCTAGAAAGGTTCCTTTTCCCCTAAAGCTTTGCCAGCACTTGTTATTATTTTGTTTCTTGATGATGGTCATTTTAAGGGTAGTATGGAGTATCAATATTGTTTTAATTTACATTTCTCTAATGACCATCAAGATTGAACATTTCTTCACCTATAATGCCATTTATTCTTGCATTGTGGCGATTCCTTTCAACTGGATCATGTATTTTTGAGGGATCTTTTCAGGTTATTTAAATATTTGAAGTATTAGTCCCCTGTCTGACAATTAGTGACAAAATTTTTTCCCAGTTATCACAACAGATGTACAAATCCTATCTAGTCTGCTATACCTCAGATGAGCCTCTAGATCTGCATGATCTCACATTCTGCATACCCCATGGTGTGATTTTTAAACATACAAATTGGTGCTCATCCGAACTGAGACATAGTACAAGCCCATCACACAGATTTATTCTGAAGACTGAGGGGAAAAATGAATCCCATATTATCAATACTCTTATTATTCACTATGTGTTCACAAAACAATATGTGGGTTTTTTTTTTTTTTTTTTTTTTTTTGTATATTTGGTACAGGGTCTACAGGGTCTCACTACACAGGTCAGACTCATAGTGATTCTCCTGTTTTCAGCAGAAGCACTGGGATTATAGGTCTCAGTCACCATCTCAGCGTGCACCATGGGCAGGGCTAGTACAGTACACTAGGGATCGAGCCCCAGCCCCTGTGCCCCACCTAAGCAAGTGCTTTAGTCTTCTGAGCTGTCTGGCCGGCCTTATGACAATATGCTTAAGTCTGCCTATTTCTTTTTACTTTCTATGCAACTGCTAGAAAATTGCATTCTACATCTTTGCTCAAATTTTTGGATATTACGCTTTCATTGAGCAAGGCTGTGGAGACGTCTGGTGCTCTCCCACTGTTGCAGCACCTAGCCAATGTCACTTACAAGTGATACTCAGCAAATCGGTCTTAAATGAATACATAAGGTACAGCCAATTAATTTTTTACATTGTTTTATAAACTTTCTGTAGTCTGTCAGCCTGACATGGGTTTTAGAGAAAAAGAAAGGCTTCCACATAAACAATGTCAATCTGTGGTGGCGCTGAATGGTGTCATCCGTCACAGTGGTAACAATGCTCCTTTTTCAGATGAAGAAGAAAAGCTAAGCCCCGGGATTCCATGGCCTTATCATAATGTCCTACACTGTAGATACATGGATTTGAGGTGTACATACGGCCACCTGGAACCCTCCACCACTTGTCACAGGAAGGCGGCCCCGTGCTTTGATGAGGGCGGCAGGGTGTGTCAGCTGGGAGGCAGCCCAAACCCTCTGCTACTTCCAGTCTCAGAATTTCTCACAGAAATCACCATGAGAGCGTGGTCCTTGGCAGACATGCAGAGAAGACACTGGCCTGAGGATGGGCAGGGAAAATCACACCCTCCTGTAAGCTCATTTATTTCTGTGATACATGTCACCTCAAATGAGTACACACTAAGATGTGGCGGCATTAAAGTAAGGAATGATCTAGAAAATTTATTTGTACAGTAATGGAAACAACTTAACGCTGAGGATGCTCTTCTCAAACATTTCACACCATGTAGTTCCTTCATCAATGCATAGGGTATGATGTCCCTCCTCCTCCAGCTAAAAATCCAAATGGTTACTTCACCTATAGCCTTCAAAGACGGTAACATACTTTTAAACACTACTCCAATCTTAGGTATTCTCCAAGTACTTTGCATTTTTTGTTAAAGGCGTGTATGCTTTTTCCAACTGATGGAGAAGCAAGAATAACAAATTATTTATAAATGATTTTTTTAATGTAGTTACTTTTTTTTTCCAGAACCAGGGATTGAACTCGGGCCCTTGCGCTTGCCAGGGAAGTGCTTATTCCACTGAGCCATCTCCCCATACCCCTGTAGCTGCTTCGGTTTAAGCTATTTTCTTCTGTCTTTTACATGTTTCGTGATAACCGGTCATACAATAATTTTATTAAAAATAAAATATTTGTCTATTTTTTTGACTAAACAACCAAGTTTCTTCAATTTGGGAGATTATCAATGACCGACCAAAGCCTGCTGTCAAAGTGACTCTAAGAATCACAGCTGAACAAAAGCTGATGCGGAGCATAGCGAGAGTGAAGAATCCTCGGCCACCAAATGTATCAATAACCAGCTTGATGTCGTACATCTGCCCTCTGCTCACTTCCTGACACGCGTTCCATGGCGCCTGCAGAACTTCCCGCGCTGTTTCTGGCTATGCCAGTGAGTTCTCTGCTGACTGCCAGTGCTGAGGTCGCGTCAGCAGGGTGGGCGGTAGCCAGGGAGACCAAAGTAGAAGTGAAGATTAGGAGTTTTAGTCCCACCTCAGCCTTCCAGATAATGATTGGATCTGAGGATCAAGTTTATCACCATGGGCAAAGCTTTCACCAAGCATTTCAGAGCAACCAATTCCCTGAAGGACAGGGTTCTGAGAGCTTTGGATAACCGAACCCACTGAAGTCCTTGAGGACAGCATACCTGGAGAAAACATGCAAGACCTGAATCTCTTCCTCTTGCCTAGCTCTATACATGTCATCATTCCTATTTGGGTAATCGCCTTCATAATAGACTGGTAAGTGCTATCCTGAGTCTTTGAGCAGATACTCCAGAAAATTAATCAAAGCCAATGGGGCTGGGGAGATGGCTCAGTGGAATAAGTGCTTCCCTGGCAAGTGCAAGGGCCTGGGTTTAATCCCTGGTTCCGCCAAAAAAAAAAAAAAAAGGGAATTATGGTAACTCAAAATTATAGTCTAGTTGACCAGGAAAAAAAAAATCTGTAATTTAGAATAAGTTTCTTGTGTGTGTGTGTGTATGTGTGTGTGTGTGAGGGTGTCTGTGGGTGTGTGTGTACACATGTACCCAGGCAGATAACTTCAAAATGTAATTGGATTAAAGGCCATTCAATCACATTTTACCAGAGTGTTGATGGGGAGAAATTCTCACATAAATGTTGGTAATCAGAAGTCACAGAACTGAGTTGGTTTTTGTGAGACAGAACAGAAAAAGCCTCCTTGCTGTTTTTCCTACATTATCAGAACTGGCCTAAAGACATATATACTAAAAACATCAATAAAATTCACACTAATTAAGTCAGGGGAGAACTGATACTCTTATGCATTCTCCTAAATTATAGTCTAATATAAGTATGGAGAGGAAGAAAAACATAAAAAGTACTATGGTATTTTTACATAAAATCTGCAGTATATATAGCAAAATGCTTTGATCCCTATTACATCTAAATATTGTCTTTGAAGTTTTATTAAATACTTGGCTGGAAATTTGGGTGAAATATCTTAATACAGAATGTATTTATTAATGGTGCCAATAATATTGTTTAAAAGTATGAATTTTAATTAACATTAACCTATAGAAACATTTCCTGTTTAGGCTATATTTTGTGACAGCACCATTTGCCATGGTAAAACTGTTCAGTGCTGCCAATTTATAACAAGTCCAGTTCTCAAAGTGCAACTTTTGTATAATTTTTATGAAATACTCATTTGTGCTGTGCATAATAAAGATCTACAACTTTCAGGACCTTTCTCTGCCTTTATCTCTTCCTTGCTAATAAATCTTTCTACTGAAGGTCTTAACTGTACTATAAACAACACATTTACAGGGCACTAAAACAGGATGGGTGAACTAAGAAGAATCTATTTTGATAGCAAAGCAAAGATAAATACCTGCGCCCTGCTGTGTGCAGGGCTGCAAACACTCCACAGAGCACTTCCTTCCACATTCACCTTTCCTTTTTATTCATTCACTGCGCCCATCATCAGCGGCCTCTTGCTTAGATTTAATGTCTTTCTTTTTGCTGTTACTTCAGGTTTCATTACGCCCCTCCCCCAAGTGGTGTCAGATTTGCTGGGATTTTTGTTGTTGTTATTTTTGTTACTTTTTTGTGAGAAATAGCTCACGTACAGGATCTTGGTGGAAATTTTCTTTATGTTTTAACAAATACAACCTGGTCTTCCAGAACACATACGTATATTTTTGTTTGTGACTTAATTCTGTTGCCTTCCCACTAGTGGCCTAGAATTGGCGTAGTATGAGCCACCACGAACTCCTGTGGGCACCAGGCAGCCGGCACTTAGGACAGCTGGTTTACAAAGTGGTGAAGGCTCAGCTCCATTTGGCAAGCGGACTTTTAGGCCTGCAAGTACCCTGGATATGCTACGAAGCAAATGCCATGGTGCACCAGGATGTCCAAGTCCAGGCAATGCTGGGCTTTTCCTTCGTATTTACTTACACTACACATAGGTCTTGGGAAAAATGTGGATATAGAACCCAATGTTCATTTTCATCTTTATCAAGTCAAGATGGATTCCATGTTGACGTGAACACAGAATTCTCATGAACTATGATAGTGCTATTCATTTCTTTTGCTTTAACTGTTAATTATTCTACTCTGGCATTTACTTTGCCCTCAGTTACTGAGTATATGCTAAAATCTGTCAGGGAAGCACTCCCTCCCTTGATCCTTTCCTTTCTAGTTTTTCATCTGGGCTTTGTTTCAGTGTCGCAGTCCAGGAAAATGATGACAGGATCCTGCTTTACATCCACCTTTTATAATATAAATATTTATGAGCATAATAATTTTCTACACCGTGTCTTCACTCGCCTGCTTACTGGTTATATAAAACTGAAGTCTTTTCTTAATCCTGATGGCTTTTACATAACATGCTTAAGTCACCTTTCTGAGCTCTGCCCTTAATTAATCTATGAATCTTTATGGACATCTCAGTAGGCTTCTCATCATTCTCCAAATTGCCTTAAACAAGTCAGCTATACTTCTGCTCCCTCTGCCTTCCATTCCCTTTGCCAGGTAACTACCAAAATCCTACTTTGTTTCAAGATCTAAGGAAAATGCTCTTTTCCCCACAAACTCATTCATGACTCATATACGGGAAAGTGCTTTTAATAGCACTTTAAAACCCTTTGCTAATGTCTTTATAATGGGACTTTTGTACACATATACACACACACACATACACAAACGCTTTTAAGTTTAACAGCAGATCTTTGAATTATACAAATTTAACACTATATTTTGTATTTTAACTATCTTTTTAGTTTTGACTATCCAAGACATGTGATCTAGAGCCCTACTAAAGCACAAAGGGAATCATCTACTCAGGTGAAAAGATACTATCATGGAATTCATAGTAATTCTGAACCCTATTTTACCCAGAATCTCTTCACAAAATGTTGAATTTAATTTTGGAGAAAATTAATATGGTATAGCAATATTCATACATTGTAGAGTAAATATCTTCATTATCAAATATGAAAATAGCTAAAGTAATGAATTTTATTAAGTATTTAGCATTTGTCATGGAATATTCCATAAAAATCTATGTATGTTATCATATTTAATTCTCACAAAACTTTTAAAGTAAATGCTGTTGATATACCCAATTTACAGACAGGAAAACACACAAAGCTATGAACAGCAGAGGCAAGGTTTGAACCTTGTGGTAACTAGTTATAGTTATGCTGTATAACCTTGCACTGTCTTTCCTAAGAATAAAGGTCATATGTTTTGGTTCATTTTAACAATGGGTCTTAGCTTTGTTTCTCATAAATAGAAGAGGTTGGTCTTTATAAACAGGCTTTACAACTGCTAATAAACAGTAGTAACCATTTTAGTTGTTCACTAAAATGTTGAACATGAATAATTCTTTTCCACTCAGAAAAATACCACTTGTTCTGCTTTCTTCTAAGTACATAGCAGCAAATTTTCACTTGCCTTGGAGATATACTAAAATTTGTTTGATACATATTGGGAATGTTGGCTCCACCAGAGAAGCTACATAAAATAAGCACTGGCCCAAAATGGGAGCTTGAGGAGATGTTCTTTCTTTCCACAGTAGGGACCACATGTCAGACACAGAGTTCAAGTAGATTTGAAGCACCTCCTGGCCACTGGGGTCCCTACTGCTATGAAGTACTTGAATTTTTACCCTTTGACCTATGGGTGTTCAGATAATTTTGACTTTTAAGGAAAAAGGGAATAATGAGCTAATGAGCTGCCTGCTCTGTAGAAATGTAAATCTTCCAATTCCATCATTCTGCACAAGCTAACAGGCACCTCATTGGCATTCCAGTTGAGGCAGGAGGAAGATGTTTTGCCCCAGCCACAGCCAATGTGCCTTTTATAAAAACACAAGGAAAGTTCAAGGTTATGCTGCAAAGAGGGAAATCACTAACACCAAGACTCTGATGAGATAAACCTGGGACATGAAAATCACTATCCCATAACAGAAATGTTTCTAAATGTAGCTTACTTATTTTTCCTTTGGAATAACCTGAATATATATTGCCCCTGATTTAAATTATCTACTTCATTAGGTTAAGAAATTACTTTTTCATTGCTAGCAAGTGGCTTTTCATCAAGGATAGTGTTTTCACCTGCCAAAATGTCACAGCATAAATACTTAAAGTGCATTTATTGAAGGAAGAAAAGTCATTTAAGATTAGAAGCTTCTAGGAGCTCTACAACCACACTGGATTTTACATATAGCTCACAAATATCCCACTGGACAGCATCAATATTTATAGGCTAGAAGTTCTTCTTGGTGTAAGGCAAATGGAATGAAAATGAAGGGTTGTATTTTCCTACTTGGAAATGCACAAATTGGTATTCTCTGTTTTGAATTACTAAGCCAGCCAAACAGTTTTTTGGAGTCACTAAATTATCTTAAATATTTGAAATTGATAGGTAGAGCCTTAATACGTTTGAGCTGCACAACCACCAGGGAGAAATCCTTAGACCTGAGTATCTTGATGAGGGCTGAAACTAAAAACCTCAAATGTGATACAGATAAAACTGGGTTTCCAGCTGGCTTTTGTGGACCTACCTTTTTACTACAATGGAAAGCCAGTTTGAGTTCTACAGGAAAGATGAGACTTACAGTAAAAGTAATAACCATATTCATCATAATATTTTTGACCTATTTTTCCATGCTCAATATACAGGTTCACGGGGAATGCCTAATTATGAATTTACCCTTTGCCCTTTAAATGTAGAACATTTTCTACACATTCTTTTTTGCCTTATGTTCAGGATCCACAAAGCTCTATGAAGAAGACTTTAAACTTAAAAACAACATTGCCTTCAAGGTAGTTCATGTCACTTCTCTGAAGATACCTGGTTCTGATACAATGGAAGGTTGGTATATGAAAGACCTTATGTAAATGTCATGAAGAGAACAGGTAATTATAAAGGGGTGAATATGACACATGCTCTTTTAGTAAGTACTGTTCTTAAAAGAAAAAAGTCTCTCCTGTGAACCTTTCAGATTGTATACCAAGGACACACAATATAACGTGGATCTGAAAAGGTCGTCCAAAACCTGCATCTAAAAGAATTCTGCATTTACATCAAGCTGAGAGGAGTCTGAAAATAGCCTTTGTTTGGGAGGAAACTGAAAAACTCTTCACCATGCTATTATTTCCTAAAGATACAAGCATAACACAAAAAAGGAGAGGACATAGATTAAATAACTTGCAGAACATATCTGGGAGAAATTAAGGGAAAAGAGCAGGGACTAGCTATCTTTAAACACCACCAGGCTACAAAAGAGTGCAAAGAAATGTGTCCTCAGTCAAAAACTGTGGAAAAACACAAAATAGCAGTGACTTTGAGCCTTATAAGGACAATCGTACACTCCCCAGTCTAAATCTTGATCTGTCAAACTGTTACAGAAAAGTAATTAGATCTTCTATTAAGAATGAGCAGCAACTTTTTTTTCTTCGTTGGTTTGTGGGCAGCTGGAGTTGAATTTACGTCTAAGACCTCTAATTGAGTTTTCAAAGGTCTAAGTACAAAGGTTTTTGTAAGTGTGTTTTTACTAGGAGTCTTCAACAACCAGATGTTACCTAAGGCTGTGTGTCTCAAAGTGTGTTTTGTCCCCTTAGGAATGCACAATAAACAGGAGTATCACCTAGGAGGCTAATAAAAACACTAATAAAAACAGCATTCCTGGGTCGGCTAGCCAGAAGGTCTAATTCAGAAGGTGTGGCCCGGCCTGGGAGTGGCTCAGAGGGCCCCCATGTTACCCATGACCCTCACCAGCTTTTGCATATCAGCTCAAATAGAACCACAACACTGAATTACAGAGAGCAATCACATAAACATTTTGAAATTTTAAAACATTAGAGAACTTGGTGGTTTTGATTGTAGTGAAACATAACCTTAGCAAACCCATGGCACACGCTAGGCAAACACTGGAAAGGTATTTACTGCATTCTTCGCTACTCTGTCAGACCTGTTAACTTGGCAGCTGAGCCCCTGCCCCTCTCTAGAAATTTCACAGCTGCCACTGTAGGCACTACCCAGAGTGTCTTATTTTAAAGAAACATGCCTGGTAATTTTTAGGCAGAATTTGTTTTTCAATCTAACATTTTATCAGTTCTGCGGCAGATACCTGCTAAAAATGAAATGTTGAAAAACATGTCTACAATTTAGTCTATAAAAATAAGATTTAAAGAAATGAACTGAATAGAAGCATTAAAAAAAAAAACAGATAAAAGCTGGGAACTAACAGTGCCAAGCTATGTGGAAAAATGCTAAGGGTTTACCATTGTACAAAACAACCCATCACCTGTAGAAGAAAAAAAAAATATATTTGTTTTTGTCCTTGACCTAAAAATTTTGCCATGTAACAAATCAAGAGAGAAGGATGCTACTTGCACAACATTCAAAAGCACAGCAAGGATACTTTTCTACAAACCCAGAGCAAATTCCTTACCTCTACTGCTGCCTTGCTGAGCTCTTTCAGTAGCAGGTCCCGAAATGCTTCCATCTATGCATTCTTCACTGACTGTAAGGTAGGTGGTAAAGACACTGACAGCTGGCCTGCCAAGTCAGGCTTGGCTTCTATCCAACAGTACATCTACTGAGAATAGGCAGTAGCTGCCTGTTGTCTTGAGTAGCTGTTATTTTTGAAGAATCTCTTGGTTTGGCATTCATGTCTTTGACTGAACTGGCCTGCAGCCTGACACCTTCACTGGGAAGCTGCAGCCTAACCACCATCTGAAGTCTCTGTGATTTAGACTGACTGACTCTCCAGTGCACAACAGCTTCATGAAAGTATCATCCCGCCTTCTCACCTCACCACCCTGCTACGAGGCCAGCCCTGAAACCCAGCCAATTGCTGCTTCTCCAAGGTTGGCACCTGCTACACAGATCCCAGCCCAAAGACAGAGTGCTCAGTGGAGGATACTGCTATGGAATTTAAGGATCTCTTTGTTCCAGAAGATCTGTATTCTGGAGTGTGACTCTTGTCCAAAGTCACTGAGCCCTTGGGAAATCCTAATTAAAAAGTGTTCAGACCACAGCAAGGAGCTGCCCAGCTCAGGCTTGCTGCTAATTCAAGCACCATCCTCCTGGGGCCACGAGTGAAGTTCTGGTATTTTTTTCTACTGCCTAATTTGCAAGACTCACAGCATTCAAAGCAATTCCCTTCTCCTACCTATCCATAGGAAAATATAGGAATTTATTAACTTCTAATTACTATCTTGTTAACTGAGTACTTGTTGGTACATAAAAGTATATACTAGGTAATTAAATGAGGGCCAGGTAGAAACCTAATGCTACTGTTCCATATAAACCAATGTCATGCTTTATATGTAGATGTCCCTGTAAAGCATCATGCCAGCATAGGCAGGACATTTGGAAGGGGACTGGATGATAATGATCTTATAGCCCTTTACTGTTAAGACGTGGGCTTGCTCAAAGAGGCAGGTCTACACACTCTCACCTGAATCCTGCATCAAAAAGACCAAAAAAAGGGGGGTGGAGATAGTTCAGTGGAATAAGTGCTTGCCTGGAAAGCACAAGGTCCTGAGTTTGATCCCTGGTCCCCCCTCTCCCCAAAAAAGACAACCTGGAATCACAAAAATCCTTTTTCTGCCTCTCTTCACTGAAGCTCTGTGAGGCTCAGAGTTTAGGGTGGCATAGGACCCTGATAGGCAATTTAACTTTTTATCAGAAAAGTAGGCAATTTCATAAACAGTGTTCATTCTCTCAAATACTATAACACAGTAAAATTGTTGAGGGATGAGTATGTAGTTGAGAATACAGTACTTGCCTAGCATGGATGAGACTCTGGGTTTGATTTCCAATTCTACACCTTCAAAAATCACAAATTTTCTAAGTAACTATGAAAAAACAAACTTTACAAATTGTACTCTTATAGTTCATTTTGTTTGATAGACATATAAATAAAATTATTAAATAAGAAAGAACATGTAGTGCAGAAATTTATTGTTGTCTATTCTTATCAATAAATATTTTAAATATTAATGGTGTTTCAAAGGCAATACATGCATAGCACAATTATTCAAAATGTAGAAATGTCTCTTAAAATTGCATTTTTTTCCTGCAGGCACTGACTATTTCTCTTTGATGGCTACTCTACTACTATTTTCCTCTTTGCCTTTGTAGAAATTTTGCTACCCCTTGGAAGCATTTATGTTTCTTCCAAATTATTTCTGAGGTACATAGTTTTTGCATGTCTAGAAACATCTGTATGCATATACATACACATATATGTAAGTAGCGTTTTTCTGCGTATTTGATTTATTAGCTACACATGTATAAAGCTAGTTCATTCTGCATAGAGACTATGTGACAGTCCATTCTACAGGTGAATAACAATCTGTTTTGCCTGAACTTCCCTACTGATGGGAATTTGGGTAGGTTTATAGTCTTTCATAGTGGATACCCTCCCATATCTTATTCACACATATGGAAGTATGTGTTTCAGAAGGAGGAAGCTCAGTGTCAGCTTTGTCTTTTAGTTGATAACAATAAATCTTTATTTGCCATGCTGGAAAGTACTTTCTTTCTTCATACCCCCAAAGTTATATATATATATATATATATTTCAGGGCCTCATTACACAGCTTGGACTCATAATGATCTCCTGATTTCTGCCTCCCTAGTGCTGGCATTATAGGCATGTGCCATCATGCCCAGACTAAAAACATATTAATTTTTAAGCCTTGTTTTTAAAAAATATTTTCAAACCATGAGTGAAAATGGCATTTCTCTGTAGTTTTACTTGGTATTCTATGTATTAGAAGTGAGATTATATTCCATTTCATAAGGGCAATAGTCACTTAGATTTTATGCATTTAAAATCAAATATTATTTTAGAATGAATAATAATAGAGTTAAAATATGGTGTGGAGTTTCTGTACACCTCATATGATTTTTTGCTATAATGTAAACTCATATTATTTAGTCTTTGTCAAAATTAATGAAACAGTATGGGTGCATAAATACCTGCTAATTATTAGCTAAACTTACTCAGACTTCCTTAGGTTTTGCATAATACTTTTTTTATGATCCCATTCATGACACCAGATTATATTAATTAGTGCGTTGTTCAAGGTGCCTCTTAACTGTGAAAGTTGTTCTCACTTCCCTTGTTTTTGATGACCTTGACAGTTTTCAGGAATCTCCTCAAGTATTTTATAGCAAGCATGAATTTTCCACTTTCTTCCAAGAAATTTTTTTTCCCAGTTTGAAAATAATCTGCCTATGCAACAATTTCGGCAGTTCATCTCCTGGATGGAGTTCATTGAGCTTTCTGCTCTGGTGTCTGTCAGTTTTGAAAAGTTCTTAGCCATTATTATTCCATATATTGCTTGCTTTTTCCTCTCTTCTGATACTGCAGCTATATGTATTTTTTACTGTTGTCTTATAGTTTCTTAGATGCTCATTTAATTTTAATTTTTTCTTTGCAGTTTGATTTTAAAATTCTATTATTTAGTGGCCCTCTATGTTTGGGCTGCAATCTTACAAAGCTTTTTTTAATTTTTAGTTTTTAATTTTTTTGCAGAACAGGGGATTGAACTCAGGCCCTTGTGCTTTCCAGGGAAATACTTATTCTAATGTTTCCAGAGCTTTTAGGCAAGTGCTTTTTCCTCCTGCTTTTGAATTTCTGAACTCCCTTCCTGGATATACCCTTCTTGATCTATTCCCTTGAAGTTCTGATTCCTGTTGACTACATCATTTTAATTTTCTAAAGAAAATTAAAACCTTATTTTTCCAAAGAAGATTCACAGGGCACCTCTGGTGGGAGAAATACCTTTTCTGAGGTTGGAATAAGCCTTTTACAAAACCTATTTTTTTTGTGGGGCGTGGTTAGTCCTCTGCTTTGGAAAATCTCCATCTTCCTTAGGCATTGACTGCTTTTCAGCTCACTAGCAGAGCCACCAGAAGATTTTTCTCAGAACTTTACTGGAAGGATTTGAAGTTAGGGGCTCAAAAATTTAAGTGTCCACCTACAATTAAAGTTGTTGTTGCTGTTGTTGTTTTTTCTGTGAGGCTAAAGTACACTACTAATCTGGCTTCTCTGAAGTTACTACCCAAATCATTGCCAGTTGTTGGTTTCAGTGGCTGCTGTTCCACGAAAGCAGATATTTGCATTTCTTTGGGTGTCTGTGTCTTCATATTTTTAAGGCAGTGATATACCCATCAATTTTACTCTGTATTAGATCCAGTGAAGATTACTGATTTTAGTTTATCCTACTTTTTCTTATTGCTAGAGTGAGGGTGACAAGTATAAAAGTCCTCATTATGATGGGGTGTTGAAATCAGAAGTTCCTGTAATTCAATGAATAAAATGAATTTTCATCTATTTATTGCCTCGTTGCCATATTTGTCTAGAAATACTTTACTGTTGAAGAATGCTAACAATCATGTGAGTGGCTGGGGAGAAAAGCACCCAGTCTTGCTCTAACAAAGGAAGGCCACAAACCTTCAAATAAAAATAAAAAAATTCCTGTGCCGACAAAAGCTAACTGTAATAAAATAAGACATGTCTATACACAATTTCATCAGTATTTTCTTTTCTAGCTTCTGGGTTTTGCATGAGCCTTAGAAAAATATTATCAATTTCTGAGTTATAAAGCTGTCCTTTTCCAGTGTTTTCTTTCAATATGCTTGTCTAATTACATTTTCATATTTATGGTAAAAGACATGAAATTATTTTAAATCGAGATTTTTCAGATCTTATGGGAAATAAGAAATTTAACATACGTGACATTATGCAGTAGTGGAATGAAGAAGAGATGATGAGTGACATGGAGACAAAGGAGCAGGCATCTTCATCAAAAAGAACGCACATTCCTTCTCACCTTTTCTATTACATTGTTTTAATTTGATACTGGGACTTGAACTCAGGAACATGCACTTGCCAGACAAAGACCTGGCCCCATCTTCTTACTTTTTCTAATAACTGTTAAGGATTAAAATTTAATCTTAAACTTGAGGGCTGAGGATATTGGTCAGGGCTAAAGCAGCTGCCTAGAATTCATAAGGACCTGTGTTGGCTTCTCTGAACCTTAAAAACACAGCAAACCAAAGCTCACACATAACATTCTTCAATGGAATATTTGGAAACAAAGGAATCAAAAATAACCACTTATGATATAGCTGTTCCAAAACAATCACTATTTGCTTTCATCTCCATCCTACTTCCTGTGTATTGGTAAATAATTCCCATTATAGTATAACTGTAACTTCATCGATTTTATATCTTGTTTATAATGCTAATTTCTAGTTGTATAACACTCCGTGACGTTAATGTTCTCAACTCTGAGATTACTCAATGATTTTCAACTTATATCATTTGTTTTATTGGATTTCATATGACATGCAAGAAGTAGCTTCCTAAAATAATCTTCAATTCTTGAGCAACAAAACAGTAAAAGAACAGTAAGTGGGGCTTGCACATATAAATTCATATAAAGTTTTGGGGAATAGCTATGTTTCCAACGCTTTATAGAGAAAACTAATAAATCACCTGAAGGCACCACAGTATAAAGTAAAAGGAGGAGGAAGACAAGGGTGAAAAAGAGGAAAGGAAGAGCAAAGAAGGAAGAAAAGGAAGAGGCAGGAGGATGGGGAAAGCAGGAAGGAGGAGGAGGAGAAAAGGAAGGTACACTTGAGCCCACAGCAGAATGACTAACGCCTCAGAAATAGTAAATTCATATGTAGTTAAGTTTTATGTTATGTATATTTTGCCACAATTTATACCATTTAAATTGTTTTCTGTCTTACAATTTATTTTGCAAAATATAATCACTCCAAAGTCTCCTAATTTTTCCATTGAACTAAAGATGCTTATCTTTTAAAGTAGGTGTGGAGATTGACAATAAACAAATTAAATGCCATTTTCTTCCATTTTCTTGCCCTAAGCAGAAATCTCTCATTTGAACAGCAATTCCAGCAATTTAAATGAAAATCTCTTAGTGGCCCTCAGGCTAGTCTGATCAACGAAATAATCTAACCCCACCATGACTTCATTAGAAACAAAACATTTAGCCTTATTAAGCTTTAGCTGCAAAGCTGCACAGATCCAAGTGACAACAAAGTGGAGCGACTTTGTACCTACTAGTTTCCTGTGGTTTAAGAAAAGGACACTGCAAATAAAGGCAGCTTTCCATCAATGGATGCACACACACACAAATCTGTCTCCTAATTCAAACGCAAAGCCTCATATATACATTTAATTACCATTTAACTTTGCACTAGAGAAAAACTAATGTGGACTTGAATTTTTACCAACTAAACAATCTCCAATCTAGAAACGGCTGTTTTGCAACACTTTACTCATGGCTAATTTTATGATTTGACCACTAGTCCTGAAAGTTCTTGCCATATGCAGGATAAAATAGGATACAAAGCAATATGGGTAGCCTGCTAATAGATAATCCTATCTTCCCTGTTGCCTTGTGACAACTGATAGTATCACCGTTAGGCGAAGATGTCAAGATTCTGCTGCCATGTGCTGCATAAACTGCTACATGCTGTAAAATTTCTACAGAAAAGCTCAGACTAGCAGCATCGCTGGGCAATGTTTAGGGATGATTTGGATCTGTTTTTTGAAATGAATGATATAATCACCCTGTCAAAGTTGACAATCTAAGCCATCTACCTACTACTACATTTTGCAGTTGTACATGGATGAATTCAGCCTTTAAAATATGCAGTTAAAAATGATGAGTTAAATTTCTGTATATCCCTTGAGCTCCCTCTTAGGTTTTGTGGAAGGAAATCTATTAAAGGATGTCATCTTAAAAAGGACAAGCTAATTAAGCACAGTGTTATGGTTTGTGTTGTCCCCCCGCAAAGCCTCATGCAGTCATGGGGCAGACTTCTGGAGTTTATGATTAATTCATGATCCAAGGCTGGGATTATGGATCTGAGTACTGCTGGGATTACGGGTGTGAGTGCTGCTGGGATTATGGGTATGAGTGCTACACCCAGCCTGGGGCGGATCGCCTGAATGTAATGTAAGTGAGACAGAATTGCTCTCTGTTGCCATTATAGCTGTTCCTCCTCCCTTGGCTCCTCTGCTCTTTGCTGCCACCATGAAAGGCTGCCCTCTGCCATGTGCTGCTCTGCCTTGGAGCCAGCTGAGTGGGGACTGAAACCTCCTGTAACTGTGCGCTAAATAAACCTCTCCTTCTCTAATCTTGAGTGTCAGATATTTGCCCCAGAAATGAGAGAAGAGTAACTGAGACACACAGCTTTGATGAAAAAAAAAGATTTTGAAAAGAAAAAGAGAAAAGTTACATGTAAAATATTAATTAATAACACAAAATATTGATGGATATTTTCTATTAAACATGTATCAATGACATTAATTTAATTCTTCACAAAAAAATACTAATAAGTAGGAAATTTTATTGTGGTATTTTAGAGACAGACAAACTGAGACAAAGAAACTGTGTAATTTGCTGAGGAGTACACAGCTCTGCCCGGCTTAGCTGAGGAATCCAAGCATTCTGAACAGAGACAATTTTGCTGAGTAATGAAGAAACTCAATTTTAGAATGCTTCTCTTTGAAAGTGAAATTTAGTTTTAGCTTTGAGAGTTCTTCTGAATTCATTATTGTATTGTTCAGGGTATCTGTCAGTCTTATACTTTAATTTCGAGGACTGTACAAAGTTGGTGAATCTGCCATTGTGTTATTACTTTACTGAAAAAACCGGCACACCTAGCCTCTTTTTATTTTCAGCTGAGTTACATATTCAAGCATCTACGCGATATTGTCATGTATCTCAGTTAGGATGCAAACAGCGCATCATTGGCATTTCTGGTCAAGTCTGGGACTACTAGAAGAAGGAAGTGAATGGCACTTTCCAGAGGAGTATCTAAGTGACAAGTGGAACCTTCTGGAGCTGTTAGGGCAAGAGAAGTTCACCTTACCTGAACCACACTCCTCATTCCTTTCAGGATATTGGGATATCATGTTATATGCAACCATCCTTCACTCTACCCACATTTCTGCATCTGCTATTTTTCTTGCATATTCCTGTTGACATATCTCCAGCTCCTGGGTGGTCTCTCTCTGGGTCTTTTACTGACCACATATCCTAATATCCTTTGCACCCTCAGCTGCAGCAGTCCAGTGCTAAAGAAATACAACATATTTCCAGATACAGTAGAAACAAAGATGCTTGGAAATACATAGTTTATAAAGCCACAGGGAAAAGAAAGGTAGTGATGTAATGAATCTGCTGAATCAGCTGCTGGCACTAGACAGTTGGGGAAGAGAAATTATCACAGGGGACTGCAAAAATGAGCTCTCAGGTGTTCGGAGGTACAACTCAGAGAATCATTTAGAAACACTGGATCAGACAACACACAATTTATCTTTCTGACTAGAGATCCTTGAGACCCGGGCTTGTTACTTTAAATTGGTGAGCCAAATTGGAATGGATTTACTTTGTGTCTAGCATCTGTCTCCTCAGTTTTCCTTTCAAACACAGATCTCCAGACACTCAGTCTCTGCTCGCTGTTAATAATTTTAAAAGATAAAATAAGTCCATTCACTGTCGCACTAGACTCAGAACACTCATGGATGCATCAAGCTCAGTTTTATGAGGTTATGCTCTTGCAAGAAGATGAGGTTAGTGTTTGTAAATCAGTCATCATTAGTAATAGCTCACTCTCTTCCTGTCCCGAAAAGCCTTTTATTTCTGTTATTAATCAAGTCCTCTAAAAAGCATAAAATATTATTTGGCCCTATAATTAAAATATTATTTGAAAGCCAGAACAAAAACCAAGGAAAATTTGTTAATATACTTCCTGAAAAGTCAGTGAAGATAATATGCATATTTTTAAAGTCTGTTTTATTAAAGATTTAAAGGGATAAGCAAAAATTAAAAAAGGGGAAAACAAACAAGTGATTACTAATAAGATAGAGAATATTACTCTGAATTGGAATTTAATATACAAAAAGTAAGTTTTTTTTTTTTTTTTCTTAGAAAAGGAGCCTATAAGCTAGGAGGCAGGGGAAGAAAGCAAATTATTATTATTATTTCTTTTTTCACCTTTGTCTGTTTTAATGTGATGGTACTTTTTAATTTTAAAAATTCATTACTTGATAAAAAAAATTATATTTTGTTAGTTACCGTGAGGGAGATAAGAAAGTAGATCTAAAGTTTTCAACATTTTAAAATGAAATCTACAACTAGAAATTTGCATAGAAAGGAAAAGAGGATAAATCTGTCCTACAGTTAAAGTAGGTAATATAAGTAATATGTATTCCACACTGGCTTTTTAATTCATTTCACATCTGATTTGTAGTCTCATGTCCAACTGCTTGCAATTCCACACATATTTTAATTACAAAACACCATCTGTCCACATATTTAATTTTAAGGTGAAGGTTACCGAATTACTACATTTCTTCTCTTTCCTATGATCTAAAATAGTAATTAACATACCTCTTCACCCTGAATCCATCAAAGTCATGTGTACTTGTTAGATTTACATAAAAATATCACTAATACTGTTGGCAACCAGAAATACAATTTAAATTGTCACACATCAGCTGTATAACTTGAAGTATTTAAAAAATAACTTTGCCAGCCTAATAACAAAAGAACCAATTAAAATACTCATAGAAAAAGCAAGTAAGCAGAACAATAAGCAAAAAAAAAATCTTAGAGATAATTATAATGGAAATATTTTTATGAAATACCCAATGACTAATGTTTTAATGCCCAGTATATGGGTATTCTGAGGTATTTTTAAATGGAAAGATAAGTAGATGTTTTCATAATCTGCCATCAGTGAACCAGAAAATTAGATGCTATTTTAAATTCATTTTGTGCAATATTTGTATGGATAATTGAAGCTTTTGAATATTAACAATCTTAATAGGCAGAGATTTTATTTTTTCAGCTTATACATGAATGATCTAATGTCTAGTTTTAATTCACCTTTTTATCCAGAAACTTAAGTTTTTAATAAAGTATAAAATACAGAGACAGAACACAGGGAATCGGGCATATTTCTGTATTTACTATATTTTGACAAGAAATTGTAATCTTGGCAGTAACACAAGGCATTATCTTGATGTTAACTTCATTTTTAAATTTTGATCACTGTGTGGGGTGGAGAAGAGAGAGCGACATGAAGAAGGCGTGGGAACTGGTACCATAGTGAAATACAACAAAGAGGTCTGTGGTTTAAAGTATCCATTTTATTTATTTGCACAGCTTGTCTTAACCAATAAAACATTTCTCTTTGTTATTTTCCCTACATCCAGTGCAGAAAAGAAATATGCACGGTCAAACAAGCACAGTGGAAAAAGAACTGGCAGTCAATACAGTAGAAAATAATACATTTTTACTTAAACCTCTCAGCCCCTAACTATTTAAAATGATCTTCAATCAACTTTACTTCATCTGACTTTACTTAATCTGCTGCTTTCTACTTTTCTTCCAAGTCTTCCATGATGGATTGCAAATTTAAGATTCTCCGTCAGATAGTTTAGTCTGTTTGTAAGTCAGTCTTGCAGCTGTAAACCTTTCCAAGCACAATGATTAAACAACTCAAATAAGAGTCTTTCTCCAGTGCCTCTCCCTTTCCTCTGCACACATCTTAGTTCATTCACACTCTAATAATATAAGAAGAAGCACTGACAAACTCTCATCTGCTTTTTTTACATTTACCTAATGCCACCTTGCCTTTCTCTATAAGATCAGGCCGGATCTGCTGTTAAGAAACGCAGCACTTGCGGGATTATCTCCAAGTTACTGATGCTCAAGTGGTTCTACATTAGTCTTTTTCTTTCTTTTTTTATTTTTTGGTGGTACCAGGGATCAAATTCAGGACCGTGGGCTTGCTGTGCAAGCACTTATTCCACTGAGCTATCTCCCCAATCCTACATTAGTCTTGCTATCTTACCAGACGCTTATTCTAACTTTCCAATTGAGGTTAAATAATTTGATTTGATGACCCTCAGCACTGCCTTGTAGCTCAGCATCCTCTTGTTTGAAACCACTTTCCTGATCAAACTTTTCTCAGGTAGTTTCTTTACCAACTAAAGTTCTGTCTTCTTTTAGGTGAATGGCAAGCACTGGATATTTCATGAAAATATTGGCTCTTTTTGAGCCACCTCTGGTCCCTTTAGCTCTTATTGCCAACCTCATCTTAAGTGTTTTATGTATGTCATGTCCCTGCCTGTTGTTAGATGCTAAGCTTCTTATAGCAAGCAAGGCTTACTTTTTCACTTCTTTAAAAATTTCTGTGTGATTTGTAAGCCTTTTGTATAGAGCCTTTGGTAGGGTCTCAGTCAATACTGAATGAATGAAGAACGAGAAAGGAACCTATGCAAACTTTTACAGAGGAGTGTTCTTGCATTTTCAAAGTCCAGTGTATAACTTTTCTTGGTTACGCCTATCTAAGTGAGGTATAGAGACTTACTTGAGCAAACTCTCCACTAACATATTTTATTAGAGGGGAAAAAGGAGAAACAAAAGAGTATCTTTGTGTTTATTTCCAAGAAGAAGTATTCAAGATGCCAGAGTTTTTTTTACTTATTTTGAGGCTTTTTTGGAGGAAAATGGTACTTTGAAGCATTAAAGATGATGTAGCCATCTGCTCAAGTGTGCTAGCACTGACTCTACTGTGTGCAACCTCAGTTCTTATCAGCAGAGTCACTAACATGAAGATTCAAGTTAAAGCAGTTGTAAAACTGAAAATGCAAAGGTACCCTTCTGTTTACCACTGTGTGCACAGATTTAAGCACGTATCAAGAATTCACTTTTTAAAATTCAGTAGAACATATAACTGAAATGTGAGAAAACATGGCCAACATCCATATTATAAGGTCATTGTGCATACAGCCTATTGGAAGATGGGGTGACGATGATGATTCAGGGCTCACTGGGATTGCCTTTCAGTTCTACCTTTTCATGTAGTCTCCCAAGAATGTTAATTAAACACCTAGGACTATGGTAGTATACCCACAGTGAACTTAGAAGCCATAGGCTTCTATATTTTAGTCATAGTCTTTTTTTGCATAAAATTTAGTATTTTCAGAAATGAGTTATTATCTTTCAACAAATCCAGCTCCTCTGCTTGACTCTAACTTGTGCAAACAGCAAAAGAATCACCAAAGCCCCTCATGTTACACTCCTGCAGTGTTCTTCCAAGCAAGCAAAGTCTGAAAGGCCTACAATTCAAGAAAGACATTACTCAAGTGTCTAGATTTAGCCTTCTAAAGCTTATCATTTACCTATTCAAGGACTAAAGACTCAAAGCAAAGCTCAGTCTTATGGTGTATGTACAGTTAGTTGTTTGCAACTACTTTTAAATCATAGTATTATTTAGATACACAAGTCTATCAAATGCATGCATTCAAATAATATAAAAATATACCCACAGTTCACTGAAGCACCTTTTCTTTCTATTTCTATCTCAGTATTTTGTGTAGTCTTATCATAATCTAAGCTTAATATGTCATGCCTTTACTCAAACTCAAAATTATATACTATCCCAAAATACTCTGCCACTTCCTCTTCTGTGTATCTTTGCATTTCTTAAGTGATTTCCATTTCTGCTTTACTTTGTCCAGTCCTCTGTAAGGTGACACATTCCAAAGGAATGCAAAGTTTAATTTACCTTAGTTCATAATAGGTGATCAGCAAACTTTGTTGAAACTTATGACTGTTCTCCTGAATCTTACATATTTTCTAAATCTTAACATAGGGAAAAAAGTTCACCATGACTTCCATTCCATCTGAAGACCAATTATGAGACTCAGAGAAGGGCAAAGACCCTGCTTTCTAGTGCTTATAGCTCAGAAGCTTGTACCTTTTGATTATACCTATGTATTTCTTTTTACTTGCTTCTTTCTAATTGTTCATTGTCTATTTTTACTTCTATTTTTTGGTCCTGATATTTAAGAGCTATGGGAGCATTCTCTGGCATTGCAATCATCTTTTATTTGTAGCACTTCAGAATTAACATATTTGCAATCTCAGAGTATCATTAATCTTTAATCTCTAAATTTGTGAAGAAAAGCAAAATTGAAAAGATTCAAGTTAAGGACTAGGGCTATAGCTCAGCAGCACAGCCCTGCCTGGTAAGTGTCAGGTCATGAGTTTAATTCCCAGTAATACACACACACACACACACACACACACACACACACAAACTGGATTTCAGTGTTTTCATTCAATACTCTTATATGAAATGTAGTCAACATAGGTGACCATAAAGGGAAAAAAAACTTAAGATGATACATATGTGGCTGTGTGTATGTATATACACAAGTCTATCAAATGTATGCATTCAAATAATGTAAAAATATACCCACAATTCACTGAAGCACCTTTTCTTTCTACTTGTATCCCAGTATTTTGTGTAGTCTTATGCTACAAAAAGGTGAACTAAAATTTAGGAAGATAGCAGAAGTGAATCTAAGCTGAAATTATAATCGATATACTTATTTTTCTTCTGAAAAGTTTTTCCAATATCTCCTCTCTTTTTTATGCTTTATTTGTACTTACAACTTTGTGCTAGAAGATAATGATTCTCACAATATAGTCCTTTTGAAATATGGGTTAAATTAAAAATAATAACTGCAGTGAAACTGTAGATTATTTAAGGTGAATGGGCAGAAAACCACTTACCCCCGGTAGCCACAGTGATTTCACGTAGGAAATGGCCATAAAATGGAAAATCGAAGGACAGATTCACCCTCTGCAAAGAACAACACCAGAGATGAAAATCAATAAAGGATAAAATCATAAATATGAAACAAAGGGCCTTATGCATTAAAAGGAGGTTTCTACTTTGCCTTATTATTAGAGTTGACATTTATAAATTAGATTATTGATATTATTGCTATTACTAAAGAATATTTCTCCTGATAATTAAGTGTTTAAAGTTTACAGAAAAAAAATTTGGGTTATTGGAATTCAATGATCTATTTCTAACTTACAAAGACTACCTGAAAAGTTTGTTGTTGTTGCTTCTGGTGCTGCTGGTACTATTATTATTTGTTTTTTTTTTTTATAGTACCAAGGATTGAACCCTGGAGTCACTGACCTACACCTCCAGCCATGTTTATTTTACTTTTGAGACAGGTCTTATTAGCTTTCCCAGGCTGGCTTTACACTCGGGCTCCTTCTCCCTCATTCTCCTGGACATGTACCACAACAACCAGCATAAAAGCAAGCTATTCTCTCTGCCATGATTACTACAGTTTGTCATGTAATTCTGAAGAGAAATTCGCCTTGGCCCACTTGGCAGTTTGATTAGTTCCTCCAAAATAGTAGAGCATGTTGCACACCAAGACATATTGAATGAAAATCAAAAGGTTTTATGCTATTACATATTCATTTTTTTCTTACATATTTCATAATGAGAGATAATGTCATGGAAGAATACATTTGTACCTACATATCTAGAGCTGAAGAGCTTCCTTTCATACAATGCACTTTTCCAATTAAGCATAGTATATCCACTTTTAAAACCACAGAACTGTAAGATAAGTAATGCTATCTATTAGTTACTTTTACTTGTTACTACAGGCCAAAAATAGGACGGTCATTAGTTGTGCCTTTTATCATATCAAGGACTAAGATTTGGGCTCATAATATGGAAAAAGTTCCACACATATGCATATACATGTGCATGTCCAATAGCTTTCATATTTCAAAATAATGCATGCAAATATTTAGAAAGATAGGCTGCTATTACAAAATCAAACATACAAAACTTTTAAAAGAACAAAAACTTCTAGTTACTTAATATTTTTGAAATATGAAATTAATATATGATTACTAGAAGAAAACATTAAGCTATAATGAATATGATGAAATTAAATGGAGCAAGGCAAAGGAAAAGTAATTAGCTGGTTTAGAGCCCAGTAGCACTTAAAAGCTACCTACAGCAAAAGTCTATAATGTTAAAATTCTGATATTTCTATATTGTATCTCTCCCCATATGCACATGTAACAGAAAATAGAGAAATATATTATTAGACACTAGTTATTTTCATTTTTTGCAAATGATTCCTTTTTTGGGACTCCTCAGAAATTTCTAGTGACTTATTTGGCATGAAATTAATTTTCAGAAGTTGATAGTGACTTTCAATTAGGTTCTCTTCCTTTTTAATGAAAACCACACCTTCATAAAAGGTTTATTTGCATTTTTGTTTTGTGCTGATTAAGAGGGAGAACAAAATCTTTTCCACTGCACTACCTGAAATAAGTAGCCATTGACATCGCTGAGATGATAGCTGCAAAGGCAAAAGAAACTTATCTCAAAGAAGATACGAAAAGAATTGTTTTCCTGGGTATTCATTTAATGAGGCTGCTTCTCCACTCCCCCAGCATCCTATACCCACTCCAAACAAGTCACTGAACAATAAACTACACATTTACCTCATCAGGGAATTAGGTAAACCTCAGCTTACAAAAGCAAGGATGATATAATTCTCTGGAATTACAGTGTATTCAATAAGCCAGACAACAATTTACCTGGATTAGATTTCCATGCTGATGATTATGTTCAAATAGCCTTCACTGAGGAAGACCAGACTCCAATATGTGGAAAGACAGTAAGAATACTTTCTTCTTAGTCACTGAGGCAAACATTTTGTCTTGATGGCTAACATTATTTTTCTTTTCACTGCTTTTTTTCCTTCTCTTTCCCCTGTTTTCCCTTTTCACAAAGCTTCTTTTTTTCCATTTATTTATATTTTATTAAAATACAAATGTCAATCAGACAGTTTCAAGACACCTTAACCATACAGAGTCGATGAATTAATACATTACAAACTGTTTTCATAACGTTTTGGTACTGTACAAGGTGCATACATGAAATTATATTTACAGGTTTTTTTATAGCTGAATTATATCAAAGATTCAATAATTATTTACCTAGTGGATGACCATAGCACTAAAAGCCGACATAATATCCTGTC
>PVKA01002344.1:0-30395 GCA_004027165.1 Ctenomys sociabilis
GTGGTATTTCTATATAATGGAGTATTACTCAGCTATTAAGAATGATAAGTTTGAAGCATTTATACTGAAGTGGATGCCACTTGAACATATACTCATAAGTGAAATAAACCAGACACACATGTGTAAATATCGTATAGTCTCCCTAGTATAACAAGCGAAAAGCAGAAATACAAAGTAAAATACAACGTACAACAAATAATGCATTTGTGACACCTGAATACAGGTCTCACAGGAAAGTTGCAAGACACGTTTTCTTTGCAAATATTTCACAAATAGGAAAGGGACTCAGCAAGCCTAAGATATTGACCAAAAAATTTTTATGGAATTTTTCGAAAGAAGGGACCTCAATAAAAAACATTCAAAATGTTTAAAATAATATGATATTTTCCCTCCAATGATGCTGATGATCATAATTAAAATCATAATGAGCAGCTAATAGTTAACAAAATATTTTTGCCAGCCAGGAACCATGGGGAGCAGTTTGCATGCATTGTTTTGATGTTAGCACCACAATATTCTCTGAGGTTGTTATTATTTTTATGTATTTTCTTAGTTAATCTTATTTGCAGATAGGGGTGGTTGATTTCATTATCATCCTCCTTTTAGAGAAAACTGAGGGGGCTGGGGAGATAGCTCAGTAGAATAAGTGCTTGCCTGGCAAGCACAAGGGCCTGAGTTCAATCCCCTGTTCCACCAAAGGAAAAAAAAAAAAAAAAAAAAACAGAGGAAATTGAGGCTCAGGGAGGTTGCAAATGGCATGGCAGAAATCAACTATGCAACAAAATCAGCATTAAACCCCACAAGAGTGGCTGTATAATGTGCGTGTCACTCATACAGCATGTGTGAAAAAGAAATTCAAAATTCTAGGTTATATGGTAAGACAGCACCTATTAGAATAGCGGCAAATAACTTATCTTGCCCTGAAACTATGGAAGAGGAGAAATGTCTTAAAATACTATTAGATAATTTTTGATTCCTAGAGGACACTCCTTGTACTGCTACTGTGTCAAGATGTCCCTTCATTAGGGCTGGGGAGATGGCTCAGTAGAATAAGTGTTTGCCTGGCACGCTCAAGGGCCTGAGTTCAATTCCAAGTTCCACCAAAAAAAAAACCAACAAAAAAAGATGTCCTTTCATGTCCCAGTGCATAGAGACAGGATAAATAGGATGCTCCAGGATTCTGAAAGGAGAAAATATCCCAACCTGTATCGTGCGTAGGAGCACAAACCCTCGTACTAAGCTTTCTAGCTTCACATCCTGGTCCTGTTACATACAGAGCACAGTTAGGGCTCACACAGAAGGTGCATCTGTGCGCTGGAGAGCTGGAGGATCCGGTCAAAAGTCCAAGACCTGACAGTGTGAGTCAACATCAGGAAGCCAACGAGTCTGCACAGGAAAGCTGGAGCCAGATGTGCAGAGGTGATGGTAAAGAGTAGGACTCCTCCAAAGAAGCAGCAGAGAGATTTCTTTTTCACTTTATCCATGCTACAGGCCTGTTAGTTGATACAACTCACACCCAGGGTGGGTCTTCCCTCCTCAATATTTCCTTTATCCAGAGGCATCCAGAATTGTGCGAAACCAGTAAGTCAGGCATTTCTTACTCAAGTTGATACCACAGTTAACTATCACACCTCTCTAGGGCTCCATTTTCTAATCTGTAAAACTGAAACAAGAGCAGCACCCACTTCACTGGGCTTTGTGAAAATGAAATGAGTGAATATTTTCTTCTGGTTAGAGTATCCTGGCACATAGTGCTGGCAACTGCTCATGCCTACCTTGGGAGAAGCTTAAAACCTGAAGGACACAGCTGATCAGAAAACTCAGAGCTACGTGTGAGTCCCCATCAGTCCACAAGTTCAAGTGCAGGTGCCCCAGGTATCTTGTTCTTACAGGTGTTTTGGCCTGCTGTGATTTATATCCTAAGTTTCCCCAAATGTCCAAATGAGGTGTGGTCCCCAGTGTAGCTCTGTGGGAGCTGGGAGAAAGTCTGGGACTGGGACCCAGTGGAAGAGCTTTAGGTCACTGGATGGTAGACTCCAGCCTCTTCTTCTTCAAAGGGATCATGCCACCTGAGTCCTTCTTCTTCTTTTCTGTCTTTCTTTCACTTCCTAGCCATGAACAACTGGCCTTGTTCTGCCTCACCAAAGGCCTAAAACTAACAGTGTTAACCAATAACCAATCATAGGCAGAACTCTTCCAAATCCTGAATGAAAATAAAAGTACCCTTTTTTTAGTACTTAGGATCAAACCCAGGAAACACTAAGTTATCTAGATACTTTGGTCTATCTATCTATCTATCTATTTATCTATCTATCTATCTATCTATCTATCTATCTCTACCTTTTTATTTTTATTTTGAAATAAGATTTTGCTCTTCTTTTTTGGCAGAACTGGGGATTGAACTCAGTCCCTTGCACTTGCCAGGCAAGTGCTTATTCTACTGAGCTATCTCCCTAACCCCAAGATCTTGCTATCTTGTCAGCCAGAACTTGAGATTTTCCGACCTCAACTTCCCAAATAGTTGCAATGAAAGGTGTACAATTCTACCTGTCTTTTTTTAAAATGTATTATCTCAAATATTTGTTATAGTGGCAGAAAGTTGATTCAGAGTTTGATTCTATTTTCTCTCTTTGAACTAATAAATCAGACCTGCTCTCACATTTCTGTCATGCTTTTGTGTACTACATAGACTCTTTGTTTGTTCTACACTCAAAACATTCAGGCTCAGGACTGGGGATTTGGCTCAGCATAGAATACTTGCCTAGAAAGCTGGCAGCCCTGGGTTCTATCCTTGGCACCAAATACAAACAGACAAACAAACAAAAAACTCCCCTAGAAATCATTAAGGCTCAGGGGCCAGGGAAAAATCATTAAGGCTCAATAAAGTAAGTCAACAAAATAATTCACAGATGTATAATACTCAAAAGTTACTAAATCTGTACAGATAATATCATAATACCTATAGAATCAAAGACCAAAACTGATGAAACCATCTGGCCTTGTCCACTATCTAAAATATGGCTCAAGTTTATCACCCTGAAAAAAAAAATTATATATATATGGAGAGAGAAAGAGAGAGAGAGAGAGAGAGAGCTGGAATCTTCTGCCTCTAAAGCCACATTGTCTTTATGTTTCCAGAGGATGGAGCTGGAGCTGGACCTGTTTACCATAACTTTGTGATTTTCTAGTGCCCCTCAGGCCTTTGGGGATGTTCTGGGGCCTTCTTGCACCTTAGGGACTTGTTCACCTCGCGTGGTCCCACTGGCCTCTGCTATGGTGGCCTGCTGGTGTCCTCTTGATGGCCCTGCTGTTCTCCGTGAGGGAACTGTCAAATCCCCAGCTTCTCAGCATCTGGAGACTGGACTCAGGGCTCAGCCTGATGGGACATCGGCGTGGGAGCTCACAGCTCACGTGTGCAGGCCTTCTGTGTCTGTCTAGCTCCTGCCTGGCTTCCTGATCACCTAGCCAACTTGCCCCTCATTGCAGGAGGTACTCGGGTATTGGCACCTCTGTGTCCATAACAAACCACTCAACTGCAGCTGTGTAGACAGAGGACAGCACCCTCCAACACACACTGGGTGCACATGTAGCATGTACTCTGTCTCCCTCTCTCTCCCTGCTGCTCCTTCTCCCTCACTCTTTCACACACAAACACACACACATACACACACAGACACACACACAGACACACATTCACACATTCACACATGCATGAACTTATAAAGCTATACCCAGAAACCCACTTTCCTATCACAGAAGAAAATTCTCACAGGAAGTTGAAAAATGAGTTTCCTCTTCTGTGGAAACAACATCTTCCTAACAAGATAGATGACCTAGCTTCATGGCCCCCAAAGAAACAACTTACATCTAAGCATATGGTTCTGATATTGGAGCATTTTGGATCACAAAGAGCTGTGTTTAAATATTACAATTAGTTGTAATCTGCCCACTGGACATTTTTGTCTGAAATCTAGATTCAGGTACCATTTTAGCACATCTTTTTCTTTCCCTTGCTTACATTACCATGATTAAAAACCATTTTCTGCCCTGAGGTTGACTTCATCTCCACTCTGAGGAGCCATAAACTCCTTCTAATTGTAATTAATTAGATTAATTTAATGTTTAAAGCTTAGGGTACAGCCTCTGGGAATCTCCATGGAAAAGACAAACATGTGCCCGCCCCTCACACTCCCAACCCTGGATGCACACGCACACACACACACACACACACACACACACACACACACACACAGAGCCCTAAAGGGTAAATTAGACAGAGGATAATGATTATTCAATGAGATCTTTTTGAAAAGAACAACTCTAGGCATTAGGAATGTAGCTCAGTAGAGCTCTGGCCTAGCATAAATAGGATCTTGGGTTCCAATCATAGCACTGCCCAAAAGAAAAACTGGAGTGTGGGAGAAGAAATCACAAGAATGTAATCTAATTCATAACAGGAATTGTGACAACCAGACACATTTTATGAATCGTTTTTAATGCTTATATGGCAGTTCTCAATCTGCTTGTATGATAAATACTTATATGATCCTTGAAGATGAGTGTCATAATTCCTGTTATTAATTGTACTATGTTCTTTATACATATCCTTGCATGAATGCAAGAACTTCCTTCTAAGTTGTCTTAGTATAAGAATGATTATCAATACTGTTAAATACAAATCGCTCACTAATCATTCAACACAAACTTTTAGCCCGAATCCTCTAAGTGAGAAAATTTCTCTGGAGATATTCACTGGACACTTTGAACCAATAGGCAATGACTTTGAACTAAGTAGAATCAAACAAATAAGAGGCCAGCAGGTGGAAGAATATGTCAAAGATGACCGTGTGGCCCTCTCAGCTTGGTAATTCTCCTTATGCATTTCTGAAGACAAGAGAAAGGTGCTCCCTGCTCTGAAAACTAACAGTGAATGAGTCAAAAACTAGAAAATCAAATACAAGGGCACATTTGTTATCATTTATTTTTTTAACCTGAGCCACTAGTATAAGTAGCTTTGAAGTAGGGAGTCTGTCAGTATCTGGTATGCTTGACTGATAATATTCAAATTTAAAAAATTTTAGTTAGAATTTATAGCCTATATGTGAACATTAAGATTGAAATATTAAGAAATATTGAATATTAAGAAGTATTCAAAAGGTGAAAATGATAATAAACTAAATTGTGCGGATCAAAATAAATAAATAACTGATCTTCTTCACAGGGAGATGGCTTGCAGGCCATTCCAGCAGTTCAGTTGAAAGGAGTTGATGGCCTTAAGGTAGAAGTGGTAGAGATGGGGAGACAGAGAAAGATCTGGAATACAAAGGTAGAGTCAAAGGATCCTACTACTTAGGCTGGATATGGGAATTAATGTACTTTGGACCTGAGTGGACTTGTGCATGAGGGCGCCAGAAACAAATTCCCTGAGGGACGACCAGGTTGGGAGGGGAAGGGAAGGGAAAATCAGAGTTCTGTTCTGCACACATTAAATTTGAGGAGTCTGCGGGCTGCCCCAGTAGAACTGTGGAAGAAGCAGATATGCTACTCTGAAACTCAAAGGACGGGGTAGAGGACAGAACAAAGGAAATTGAGCAAGGCCATCAACGAACAGAGGGGAGGGATGATGCCCGCAGGCTCCGTGAAGAAAGTGTTCTGGGCAGGCCAGGAAGTGCATCATCCCAGCTGCGGTGAGGCCAGGTGATGTCCAAACTGAGACTTGACTACGGGATTCAGCAAGAGCGGTTGCCCTTACTTCGAGGGGAGAGATTCCAGTGGAGCTGGGTGTGAGGATGAGCGCTGAGGCAGAAGGACCTCAGCCCTGGCTACAAGGGGACCTGTGGTGTCATTCTTAGTGGAGCTTCCCCTTCCAGCTTGGCTTGTAAATCAGAATGTGTATTCACACCTACTCTTAGAGTCTTTCCTTCGTCCTAGTCATCATTAATATAGGCATAGCTTTTTAGGCATAGTGAAGATGATTGTGGGACCAGGGAGAGAGATTAGTGACATGGCAAGTGCAAGGCCCTGAATTCAATTCCCAGTACAGGGAAGGGAAAAAACAAAAAAAGAATTGTACTTTGTGAAGAAAGTTGTGGTCATTAAAATATGTGAAATATATAATTTTTGGAAATGTTAGGTGCGAATGTCATTGTTAAAATGTTAAAATTTTAGAACAGTTACATGAACAATAATGAGGATATAATTGCTATAAGTCACCAAATGCTTAATCAGTGGACATCAGGTAGGTGCAGGAACCGATAAAAGGAAACTCTCTCACCTCTCCTCCATCACCTGATGAGCCCCGGCTCACTTGCTTTCACAGGAAGCAGCCAGATTTTCCTCTTATCAGAGGTGCTAATACAATGTAGTGTTTTATTTTGTTTTTTATTGGGAAAAAAGTATATATTTAGAATCAGCCAGCTGGACTCAGCCAAGATGATCCCAGTTTTGTTGGCAACATCCAGTGCGTCATAATCAGGAGCCAGTCGAACATACGCCCTCTTCTCTCCATCAGGCCTGATGAGGATATTGACCTTGGCAACACTGATGTCATAGAGCTTCTTTGCAGCTTGTTTGCTTTGGTGCTTATTGGCTTTGACATCCACAGTGAACACGAGTGTGCTGTTGTCCTCCATCTTTTTCATGGCTGACTCTGTGGTCAGGGGGAGCTTGATGATGGCACAGTGCTCAAGCTTGTTTCTCCTGGGGGCTCTCTTCCGAGGGTACTTGGGCTGCCTCTGGAACCACAGTGTCTTGGGACGGTATAAAGTGGGTGACGTTCATATCTTCTCCTTTTTGTGCCTGTGGATGCCTTTCAACATGATCTTCTTGACCTTCAAAGCTTTTGCTTTGGCTTCAGCTTTGGGAGGGGCAGGGGCTTCCTTCTTTGCCTTTGGTGCCATCTTGGTAAAAAGGCCACCGTGAGTGTTTTGCAGTAGAAGTGGGAGTTCTCTCTCTGGGGACTGGCTGGATTACTGAGCTGCTTCCAGGTCAAGAGAGAAGATATATTTGAGGTAAAATAAGGAGATAAAGACTGTGAAACAATGTGCAAGTGCAAAAGGGAACCATGAAGAAAGGTAGATCAGAGCAGAGAAGATAAAGAAGATGAGAAAAATTTGAGATGAAAGAAAACAAGGAGGGGCACATTGAGGAGCTGGGAATTCACATTCACCAATTCACAGATATGAAGGCCCGAGGACAGTAAAAGGGGCGGGGGAGCACACACATGCCTAACGGGGTCATCGCACAAGAACAGAGCTGGTATCGTTTATAGCGAGTTTCTCGAAAAGACACCTTAAGTTCTGAAATCCTACACTTGTGAATGTAATCCAACTTGGAAATAGGGTTGATACGACTCATGTCTAGATGTCCCCTCAAAGCAACATGTGATCATACATTGGACTTTTTCAGAAGTGGCTTCATCTAGACTGGATGATGCTGGGATGAAGGGTGTGTGATTATTAAATCAGTACACTAACTGGTTTGGCACTGCCCTAAATCCAGCAGTCTAAATACAACAGAAAAGGGGCAGAAAGAAGCTGTTAAATTCACTTGCTGCTTTGCTGCCCGTGGACACCAGGAGCTGCTCTGCAGTGCGCCCTTGCCACACCACTCCGACTTGGAGACAGCTGCTTATGCGCTGAAACCTCCACAAACTGTGAGGTAAATAAACCTTTCCTCCCTTAACTTGAGGGTATTGTGTACTTTGCGTCAGCAATGAAAAAAACAACTAAGATCAGGGTCTCCGCAGCTAAGATCATAGCGGGTGTGCTTCATCCAGTAAGATCTGTACCTTGACAAGAAGAGGAAAATCTGAACATGTATAAACACAAAGGGAAGATGTCCATATACACAGGAGACCAAGATGGGATTATTCTACCACGAACTGGGGAAAGCCTGCGGCTACCCTAAGTTGGAAGACATGAGAACAGATTGTCCCCGAGAGACTTCAGAGGGAGCCCAGCTCAGCCCATGGCCTTATTTCTGCCTAGCACTGTGAGAAAATAACTTCTTCATGTTTTAAACCACCTACCACACGAAATTTTGTTCTACAGTCCTAGGAAACTCATATAGGAACCATAGACATTTTTGAGCAATAACTTATATGAAACTTTTTCTTCTCTTTTCTTTTTTTTTTTTATGTATTTGGTACAAGGTCTCACTACACATCTCGGACTCACAGTGATCCTCCTCCTTTCAGTCTCCCCAGCACTGGGATTACGGGTGTGTGCCTCCACACCCGGACTCTGTAGCCTGATTTAGTGCACCCTGAGGGCAGGGTCAGTACGGCATGCAGGGCCAAGGATTGAACCCTGGACCTTGCACTTGCCAAAACAAGTGCTTAGTCTATGGAGCTATCTTACCGACCCATGAAACTATTTTTAAAAAGGTATTCTAAAACTTTCATACATATGTAAAAGCATGGAGTTTTTTAAAATTCCAACATGGAAAAAATTCTCCATATCCAAATCAATTCCTACATTTATTATTTTTTTCTCCCAAGTAATTGACAAGCCGGGGGGGGGGGGGTAGCTCCCTTGATTTCCAGTGAATAGTGCTGATGAGTCAGGGCCCTTGCACCACTCTGAAAGTCCTCTGTACAAAGCAAAATCTGAGTGTTGTGTTTACTGAAGTGATGCCATATGCTGGCTGATTAACAAGTTGTCAGAATATTAGAAGATCTTGGCTGATTGCAAGTGGGAGCATATGCTTGCTGCATCCTTTATCTACTATGTGTGCAGCTATCACCAGGTTGGTGCTTACCGTAAATATCAGCTATGAATTCCTGCAGTATTTAGCCTTCAGAGAGCAACACTGATGCTTTTCTGGGGTTGAGGTTGTTGACTCTGAGGTAAGCAAATAAGACATAAAAAGTGTGAACCTAAGAGTATTTGTATCATTCAGAATTATTTAGCCATATAACTGACATCGTCTACTACAACTAATGTCTATGAACATCACTTGCATTAAAATTTAAGGACAAGCACAAAAGAGGGAAACCTGCTGTAGAGCTGCTCGTTGCTTAGGAACGCCTTGTGTTTATCCAGTTTACAACTACTTTACATAGTATTCTCACAAGTTTGTAAAGATGGCAGGCAATCTGCAGCCCAGTTCACAGGTAAAGAATTTACAGCCATATAGCTGAGCAGACTAAAGTGCCTGCTTAGACAGATGCAGGGGCCAGGGTTCAATCCTGGTGTGCTGTGCTGGCCCCACCCCCAAGGCAAGCTGAGACGGCCACTGAGACCGGGTGGTAGTGCACACCCATAATCCCAGCGCTTGGGAGGCTGCAAACAGAAGGATCACTATGAATCTGATCTACATAGTGAGACCTGCAGACCCTGTAGTCAATACATTTAAAAAAAAAAAAAAAAAAAGAATCTGCAGCTGAAGGCTGGGATGCAGCTTGGTGGTAGAGCACTTCTCGAGCTTGTGTGAGACCCTGGGCCTCACCCTCAGAACTGGAGAAAGCAAGAAGACTCTACAGTTGGGCTGGTGCCTCCTCTGCTTCGCGCATGGGGGAGCCAGGATATCAAGCCAGCTCTTCTGAGCTCCGTCCTTGGGGCATCTGTCAGTCCTATGAGGAGATGGCCAGCAGCTGCCATGAAGGGACCTCGCCGGGAAGAAGTTCTGGAGAGTTTGCACTTTCGTACCTCTCCCTCTCTGGGCAGCAGCAGCTGCCACGTATCGGACTGTACCATTAGAACTTCTGCAAGTGGTTCCTTTGCATTGCCCATCAAAGCAAATGTGCAGTAAGCAACGAGGGGAAAGGGACTTCTTATCTAAAGTTCAAAGTGGGACTCATCTTTCAGTTGTTCCATTTCCTTTGAAACTTCTCAGCGCCCCTGGCTTAGAACTAAGTGCTTCCGAGCTATGACATACATAGCACCTTGATCTTGAGCCTGGAATATTTTCTTTGGTCCCATATTTTTTCAACATACAAGAAGGCTATGTTATGGAGAAATCTTTTAATGTCTCAGAGAAATGGGACATTTGAGAGATAGAATATTGTCTTATAAATAATTCAAATTTCAGGGTCAGTGAGATAACTCAGCAGGCTAAAGTGCTTGCTTAGGCAAACTTAGGCAAGCATAGGGACCACAGTTTGATCTCTGCACCACATGTCACCCCAGCCCCATCCCCAGGGCAGGCTGAGTCAGCCAGAGTCCAGGCATAGTGGTGCATACCTGTAATGCCAGGGCTGGGGAGGCTGAAAGCAGGAGGAGCACCACGAGTCTGAGTTGCGTAGTGAGACCTTACAACAACCAAATACATAATTAAAAAAAAAAAAATATATATATATATATACATATATGTGTGTGTATGTATATAATTCAAATGTCAGCTGCTTTACTTAAAGCACATGTCAAGTGTTACATTTGACCATTTCTTCCTGTCATTCCTCTTTGCTTAAGGTAGGAGAAAAACAAAACTTTTCCCCTCCTAGGTCCACTGTCTTGTGAGTATGAATTAAACTGACAAAAGACAGATGAGCAAGTGGCAAGCTTGATGTCACACATGTGTCAAAAAAAGGAAGTGAAAACTCACAAAGTAGTTAAGCCTGGTTATCATTTAGCAAAATGGTGAGACAAAGTAGAAGGGATCTGAGCTTCTCAGGGCCATGAGGTATGGGAAAGGAAATACACAGAGGAAACCAAGAGGAGGTGGGCTTTACAGAGGAGCGGGAGTGCCACTCCAAGAGTCATCTGCTCTTTCCAGTGCAGAATGGGGTAGGGGGACAGCTTCATCAAAAGAATGTGTGCCCTGTTTTTAAGCAGAAAGTGGGAAGGCAGAGACCCCCTCCTGCCTCTGCTCTTCATCAACTGCCTTCCACTCAGAATGCCATCAAACTAAAGTGGCATTACAAGGTGGCACATCCTGCCCCTTCCTAACCTTGAGGACCCCATAGGCAGGCCCTCCGGTTTTTCCAGTCATCGGTAGCTATTTAATTTCTGAGCCTTTTCAGCAAAGTGCTGCTCCTCTTTCTCCACCTTTTCCATCTTCTGAATTCATGTTCTTATTTGGCTATGATTTTGTTTTCTGGCCTCTTCTCAACTGTGACCGACCTTCTTCAAAAGCCCAAATTTATGTACATGCTTTAATGCCTCTTTGGACCTCCAGCTCTCTTAGCTATCCTCATCTCAGCATCTTATGTTGTCATTATCTGAGAAATTAATGTGATACCCTATCATTTAGCCCTTCAAGAACTTAAGTGGGTTTTTCAGCAGTTATGTAAATCTTTTGCTGTTATTTAACTTCTTACTCTTTGCTTCCTTTTGTCTCATTAACTTCAGTTCTGCTTCTCTCACCCTGAACTCTGCGTCCTAGGGTGGTGCTTTCTGAAGTGGGAGCTGAGGACGATCTGAACCAAAATCTACCCTGGAATGGCGGTTTTAAAGGTGGATCCCAGGGTCTGGCCACACACAGAGCAGCTACACTGGGTTTCCAGCTGACTCTTCTTTACAGTGAACGTGATGCTGAATTAGACAGCATATTGCACTTCTTTTGTCTTATTTTATCTTAGTTTTTTATTTTTTATATAAAATAAAAAATGTATTATGTTCATAACTTTTATGCAATTGATGACATAGAGAGCAGTAAAGATTGTCCTGCATGTCGTATAATACACACAACAAAAAGTCATTGAATTTAAAAACAAAATGAAGGATCAAAAAAAGTGGTCTGAAGCCTACGCATAGGACTTTAGAATTAAACTAATAAGTGTGAAAATTCAGACCACAGCAGGGTAGAAAACAGAAGAATGATACATACAAGAGCACATATTTTCATCTTAAAAATAGTAAAAGTTACATAGCCACAACACAAACCTAAACATTAATACAAAAAAGAAAAAAAATTCAAAGTCCCTGTGTCTGCCTAAGCAGGCAACTTTAATCCACTGAGCTATTTGGTCAGCCCTTAAATACCTATTTTAAAGAAATATCTAGAACGTAACACAAAGAATGATACCAATAAGACTTCTTAGTTTTCTTATATACTTCTCTAGAATTAGAAGAGAACTCATCATTTAACAATGAGAATGTGATTTGAATGACTTTTTTTAAAAATAATTACAGAATTTGAGAGTAATATACACACATTTATTTTATAAACGTATTCCAAAACTAAGATGTATAGTATACCTTTTCTTTTTTTTTTAAGTACATGATTTCTTTAATTTCTCCACATTCAAATTGATAAGGACTTTGGCAGTATCTACGCTGAATTCTAATCTGGCAGAAAATTTATTTCTAAATCAATAATCCATAAATCCAGGACAAAGCATTATTTATGATTCATGAAAACAGTTGTGTTCCTAAGGCACAAATCATAGAACTATTGAAATTACCAGCTGGAAAAAACTTTGAAGGTAAAACAATCAATAGATGAAGTCTTGTACAGCATATTGTTGGATTTTGCTTCCTAATCCACTATGCCAGTCTATTTCCTTTAATTGGTGAATTGAGTCCGGTTGCCTTGATGGTTATAGTTGAGATGTACTGACTTATGTTTGCCATGTTATTTACCTGCCGTTCTATATCTCTTTTTCTCCTGTGTTTAATTGAGTTTATGTTATTTGGAGTTCTATGTGATTTGGCTACTGAATGTCAGATTGCTTCCCCATATTTGGGAAGTTTTCTGCTATCATTTCTCCCCATGTTCTTTCATCATTTGTGTTGACTCCTTTGCCTGTTAGTCTCATGTTGTCCATCTTTGCATCATCTTCCAGATGTTAAATTATTTTTTACTGCATCCTAGTTTTTGGGGTTTGTTTTGTTTTGTTTTGTTTGCAGAACTGGGGATTGAACTCAGATCCTTGCACTTGCCAGGCAAGTGCTTATTCTACTAAGCTGTTTCCTAGGTCTCCTAGTTGTTTTTAAGAGATCTTTTCTTACATTTTCACTACCTAAATGGTGTCTTCAAGGTCTGAAAGTCTATTTTCAGTTTCATTCAAATAGTTTTGCCAGCTTGTGATTGAGGTTTTAATTTCCTATATATCTCTTTGCTTCATGCATTCTATTCTTCCCTGTACTGCTTATCCAAGGATTCCATTATTTTTCTATTCTCCTCTATTTTTTTCAGTGTGTTCTTTAGAAGCACTTAGTAATTTTTTCATTATAGTTATTTCTTTTTCTACATCACAAATTATTTCTGACCCTATTTCCTGTATACTTCTTTACAGTTTTTTCTTTACTTCAAATGCTATTATTTCAGGTATTTGAGGTGTGTCCTTTGCAATTTCTTCTATGCTATTGTTTCCTGCATTTGTTCTGGGTGGGCTCAGGGCCTGAGGGTGCCTTTTACTCCTTCTCTTTGTCATTTTGTATAGCACTGTCTTCTGACCTTTGGTGTAGAGCTTTGGTGCAGTGTTTACCTTAGCACAGGTCTGGATCTACCAAGTTCCAGCTTGTCCAGGTGGCTGTGTCTTGGGTCTGGCTGCTATACTCCACTTCTTCCTGCTGCAGCCCTTGGAAGTGAACCTGCGGTGCCACTCTGGCAAGATGTTCCGCTCCTGGATCAGCTGGGGGTCCTCCCTCCAGCCTCTCTGCAGGGAGTTCTGCTGCAGGGCTCCACACCAGGCCTGTGTGATGGAGGAGGTTCCACACACACACACCTGTTCTGGGTGCTGGCTGGAGTGAGGGTCTGGTGGGCCCAGGCAGTCCCACTCACAAGCCAGGCCTGGGTGCTGGCCGGAATCAATCAGCATCTTGATATCTCTCAATACTTGGCTGTGTGCACTTCTTTATGTCCTCACACAATAGCTCTTTGAGCACAAACTAGATGCTGGTGCCTGGATGCATTCAAGGTCCAGGCAAACATGCCCCTGCTATCTTGGAATTTCTGTTTGGAAACCAGACAATGAACATAGACTAAAGAATGGTGTGGGCTATAGAGGAGAAACAGGAAGAAGTGTAGGAGTATGTAGGAGAGAAACTTAACCTGCCAGGGGCTGGGATAAAGAAACAGTTCTTTGAGCTTCTGGAGATGTGACACAGAAGAGGAAAGCAGGAATGGGAGGCCAAAGGAATAGCATGTGCAAGTGCTCCGAGTTAGGAAAGAGCATGGCTTCTCATTTGACAGTTTATTGCTGTAACTCCTAACAAAACACCTGAAACAAGGTGATTTATAAAGAAAAGAAGTTCATTTGGCTTATAGTTTTGGAGCCTAGGAAGTTTAAGAGCAGTGTTCAGCATCTAGCCAGGGCATTCTTGATGCATAATAGCATAGTGTAGGCATGATACAGCAAGCCAGGATCAGCTGACCAGCTTGGAGTAAGCCACTAATAGTAGACACAAAGTCCTAGATTTTAATCCTGAGCAGAAAGAAACTGAGGAAGGAAGGAAGGAAGGAAGGAAAGAAGGAAGGAAGAAAGGAAGGAAGGAGGAAGGAAATAAGCAAGAGAGGGAGGGAGGAGGAAAGGAAAAGAAAGAAAAGGAAGCCGGGCGTGGTGGCGTATGCCTGTAATCCCAGCACTCGGGAGGCTGAGGCAGGAGGATTGTTGAGTTCGAGACCAACCTGAGCTACAAAGTGAGCTTAAGGCCAGCCTGAACTGCATAGTGAGACCCTGTCTCAAAAAGACCAAAAAAAAAAAAAAAGAAAGAAAGAAAGAAAGAAAAGGAAATGAAAAAACTCCTAATGCCATCATACGAGCCCCACCACCTTTAATGACGTCATCTAATGCTAATTAGCTCCCCAAAGTGCCACAGCCTCCGAATACCGTAACTGGGATTTATAGGTTAGATTTCCACACATGAAACTTTCAGGGACACTTTCCATCCATAACAGATGAGACCCAAGGTTATCATGATTTAAACCTTGAGGTGGAAACAGAGTGGGAGGATGCAGGGCTAGGGAAGCACCACACAGGCTGAGGAGTTGGGAATTTATTCAAGATTCAAGGCAGCAGAAGCCACTTAAGGAGATTAGCACAGTCCGTTTTGTCTTCAATCCCTTCAGCTCTGTAATAGAGCAAGAGTGGACCAGAGAAAATAATTTGGCAATGTCCGAGGAGTTGGAAGGTGAAGGCCTTGCCCAGGGTGGATAGAATAGATTCAGGTGGTGCTCAGGAAATACTGTAGATCATATGGGATTTATTTAGTAATTGGATATTAGAGTAAAAGAGTTGGAAATGTCTAGGGTGTCTCTCATTTTTGTTTTGATAATAATCAATAGAGCCATGTAACACTGAGAGGACCAGATTATAAGGACAAAATTATAAATTCACCTCTAGGTACAAAAATTTTGAAATGTCTATGAAACATTCAAGTGAAACATATCATGTACTTCTTCATACTTCTAACAGAAAAAAGTAACATTTAAAAGAATTTTGGAATTTAGATTTGCACCAGTGAAGATCCAGTCAGAAGACTACAAATGACTTAACCATGAAGAGAATGTCTTGGTATCTCTTATCACACTTGATATTTGGTTATATACTGCATTTACTTTTCTATATTTTTTAAATCTAACTTCGAATGTGACTGTGTTCTTCCAGGAGATTATGATAGTTTTGTTTGTTTAGAAAATGAGTCAGGCTGGGGCCAGGGAGATGGCTCAGTAGAATAAGTAGCGCTTGCCTGACAAGTGCAAGGGTCTGAGTTCAATCCCCGGTTCTGCAAGAAAGAAAGAAAGAAAGAAAGAAAGAAAGAAAGAAAGAAAGAAAGAAAGAAAGAAAGAAAGAAAGAAAGAAAGAAAGAAAGAAAGAAAGAAAGAAAGAAAGAAAAGAAAGAAAATGAGTTAGGCCAGGGAAGCCCTTTGCATACATTTATGTTTGTTCCTTTGGTTGGAGATAAGTTTAGTGTAGCCATGTGTGCTCTTTAAAATTAATCTGCAATCCTAACTTCTATTTTTAAATATAGTATTTTAAGTATAGCATACATCCATAATCAGTTATGGATGTATTCAGATGTTTGCACAGATATAACAGAATATCCATGGCAAGAAGCAGTAGGAACAGGAATGGTTTATTTTGTATTAGAGAGCTCTCAGGAGTCTATCTGCAAGAGTGAGTTGGTGTTTGATGAAAGTTACTCTAGTAGGCAAGGGTCTGCAGTTTGGGGACTGTTCAATTATAGCCCAATTTCTGAGAGAGAAAAGCTAATGGAAAGCCAGATTCCCTTCTTTTCTTCCTCTGATTTTCTTTGTGTTCATCATCTGCTTTTCATTCATCTTCAGAAAAGAGAGTAATGATTTTCTTTTTTAAAAAGCGATGAGACTAAATTACTCTCAGTGTCTTACAGTTAATTCCCCCAAATCATGATTCTCTGCATTTTGAAAATTATATAAAAGGCTTGGTAAGCAGCACAAATGATAGAACGCAAATGTGGGTTCCTCGTTCACGCGTGTGCGCTGTCCTCTGAGAGGCCCTTCTACCCGATCCCCACGTGGCCCCGCCTTTCCTCGGCCTGGCCATTCTTCACATCAGGGAGTGCTCCCTATTTAACAAATCAAACTTTTAAAAAAAAATTACATCCAATTAGCCAGAATAGCTTTGTGGTACTGAATCACAGTGAACCTCCCTAGGGGGATAGGGAGAATAAGTGCTTGCCTGGCAAGAACAAGGGCCTGAGTTCAATTCCCAGTTCCACAAAAAAAAAAAAAAAAAAAAAAAAAAAAAAAAAAAAAAAAAAAAAAAAAAAAAAAAAAAAAAAAAAAAAAAAAAAAAAAAAAAAAAAAAAAAAAAAAAAAAAAAAAAAAAAAAAAAAAAAAAAAAAAAAAAAAAAAAAAAAAAATTCCAAGGAAAACACCTGGTATTTCTAAGTATTGCAAAGTAGATACTGAAGAAAAACTATAAGAGGTAAAATGCCTATTAAAAATTTGAAGGACTTACAACATGGTTAGTTGAATATGCAAAGTGAACCTCCCCGCTGACATTGGTTCTGCACCCCAACAACACAGAATGAATCTCTTCCACAATCCGTGTGACCACACTTTCAAATACAGGAAGACAGCTGCATGGCTCCCGGACCTTCCCATCCGTACACCGTCCCTGCATCCCTCTAATATGCTTCTTATGAATTGGTGCAACCCCGTTTCTGCCCCCGTCTTCCCCTACCAACCTAGGAGAAAATGTCCCCTTTGAGCGCTCCTGAATGCAGCACCCCTTTTGGAGTGATACCTTCACTCTGACCAGCACTGCACACGACAGGACAGCTGCCTCTCAGTTGTCCTTGCATACATTTTTTATGGCAAACACTTTAGTTTCAATAGAGGACAAGGAGTGGAGACTGGGGTACGAGAGCTGTGGGGTGAGGGTTCTTAAAGCTCTGAGACTTTCCTAGGTAGGTACAACATTAAGCATGCTTTATGACTATAATGGTCTCTCACCTGTAGGATTGAAATGCTCTAAATGCCAGGGGAAATACTGGGCAATAAATGTGAGAGGACTTAAATTTCATCAGAATATGGATAAAACAAAATGGGAAGAAATTTCTCTTTTTCACCTTTTATGTGGCATTTGTACCTTAATCTAGTGTTAGGAACAGCTGTTGTAGCAGATGTTCATTTACAAGATATCACTTTTTTATTTTTTTTAGTATACCTAGCAAAATCCTTTTCATGATAAAATAAAATAAAATTTAAAAAAAACATACACTTTCCACAAAGAAAGGTTTTTTAAAGCCCAGAACCTTTTTTATGATGAAAATAAATGACCATTCGTACAGCGCTTTGAGGCGTTCACCTGGGCTGACTAAGCACCTTGGGGCGCGGTCCTGAAGCGCATGCTCTGGAGGGTTTCCCGATCTTCACCTGCAGACACCTCCAGGGCACGGACTGCTGACAGCCCAGGCTTTCAGCTGGTGGGAGGAGGGCCTTGGTCCATCCAGCGGGGCTTGCAGAATCTTGGCGCCAACGCTGTTGTCTCGGGTGCTTTTCTCTCCCTGCAGGAGCGAAATACCTGACACCCAAAATCAAGGAAGAAAAGGTTTATTTAGCTCACAGTTTGTGGAGGTTTCAGTCTTTGCTGGCTCCCAGGCAGAGTGGCGCGTGGCAGAGGGCCGTAGCTCATGGTGGTGACAGAAGGCAGCAAAACAGCAAGAGCAGGCGGGGAGCTGCAGCAGCAGCAGCCTCACTCCCCTCCTTGCGACAGCTTCAGGCTGTCTGCCCCAGGCGGTGTCCCACTCACACCCATAATCCCAGCAGCACTCAGACCCATAATCCCAGCACTGGATCATGAATTAATCACAAACTCTAGAAGTCAGCACCAGGACTGCATGAAGCTTTTGGGGAACACTTAGACTTGAACATAACAAATAGAAATATGAGGGTCAAAAGTAGGATCCCACTTTCTTATTCATCTTCACTGCTGGGTTTATCACTTTCACTATGTAAAAGATCATAAACACTAGCTGTGTGGTAGCACACCTGTGATGCCAGCACTCAGCAGGCTGAGGCAGGAGGATCGCCATGAGTTCAAGGCCAGCCTGAACTACACAGTGAGACCCTGTCTCAAAAGAAAAAGATTGTCACGCTTGGAATGCCTGTCATTGTGGCCTTCTAAATATGCACTTCTTGTCATGACAAACCAATTATTACCATACTGTCTCTCAAATAAAAGGTTTTTTCTTTTTTTTTTTTAATAAAGGGTAATAAATGAAAAAAAGACACAAGAAAAAAAATGTCACAAGACTGTCCTGCTATAATGCTTTATATGGTTAGATTTCTAAATTTATGTGTAAAAATATGTTTATTCCTAATTTTTAATTATTTTTTCTTCATATTCTGTAAGGAATTAAACTTTAACATATCAATACTTGATAGAAAATACCTGTTCCATGTTATGCCCAAGAGGATTGACACTTAGATAGTTAGGGTAAACTGAATTGTATATGTTGCAGGGTAATACTAAGCTTCTCCTCTGGAAGGTTACCAACATAAGTTTGCAGATTAAAAAGTAGAGAAAAGGAAGGGCTGCAAGATCAGCCAAAATTTTGGCCCTAGCCTTTCAAGGTCAGTGAAGACTCAGTATATAGGAGAACCTGCACTGTAACATCCTGGAACTCAGTTGTGTCCCAGATTTTCTGATCAAGGAGATTATGTGGCCTCAGAGCAACATGATCGATGATGTAGAGTGTGCCTAAGGAGAATCGCATTCTCTCAGGAGAGAAACTGTCTCTCAGGCTTTCACAGAGAATAAATTGGTCAAGCAATAGCCGTGACTCATCCACATGGCTGACACTGACAAAGGATCTACAAAGTGTGGCACAGGGTTACAGGATAAATCCTGAGGGTACATGACTGACCTTATCAGATACAAAAGTTACATTTCTTGTTATATAGATCTCACTTTATCTTGGTCTTGACCATCCAGCAGAAGAGTATAAAAATGAGGTATATAAAGTAAAGCCAAATTAGTATGCTGAGCTGTGAAGGGCTCAAGTCAACAACCTCTGTGGATAACCAATTACTATTGTAGACTGGTGGACTGTGTTGGATTGTTCTGCTGAATTCATGCACCTATAGTGCTTAGATGCCAATGGAATAGCCATCTGTGACAGGACTAAACAAAAAAAGGGGCTACAAAGGAAAGACCATTTTGTATTTGTATATACAGAATAGTAAGGATAGATATACAGCTACTTTCACTTAATTCAATGAGAAGAAAGATTTGTACTAATAGTGTTTGGACAGGATATCCTGTCTGCTTCTTGTACTATGGCTAACCACTAAGATAACAATGTACAATGTATTAATTATTGAAACTGTCCTATTAATCAGTTTTGATACTCTCATTGCTATTTGTTTCGGAATAAGATAAAATAAGAAAAAGATTCATAAACACAGATATGCTGGTTAACACAGCTCCTGGTTATCGTGTGGACAAAAACCTTTGGTCTCATTATCTATATATACAACATTTGTAAAATGCATGCTTCTGTATTCAAAAAGATAAAGATACTTAGGCTGGAATTCATTTTTCAAATATTTTTGTAAAGCTCAACTTGAAATATTCCAGTGTAAAAGATCAATACCACTTGGGCTCAGCAGCACAGCACCTGCCTGGCAAGAATGAGGGTCTGAGCTCAATTCCCAGTGACAACAGCAACCAAAAGGTCAGCATCACTGATAGAACGACCTTCATGGTAGTTTCTGCTCTCTAATTATCTATCATCTAAAAGGAAAAACTCCTTGCTAAAAATAAACCCTTGGAGTCATGTTTATCCAATCGTTAGTGCTATGAAAGTTTTTACACTTTCACTCTGAGTTGTTAAAACTACAGATAATTCTCCATAAAAATTTCAGCAAAGTTAAACTTTAAGCTAGGCTCACAGGGTGAGGAACCCCAGCTGGGGTAGGTCACAGTACGTGTTCACCAGTACCTCTCCATTCTTCAGAGTGGGTAGTCAAGGCTGAACAAAAATCCCTGCAAAGACATGCTCTTCAGCATTTTCCTTAAAAGTCACTGAATCTTTCCTTTTTCCTGTGTAGTGTCTTATTACTTTTATTTCAATACACAATCTGTGTTTCTCAGCTTTACATCACTATTACAAATGCCTGAGACAATCAGTTTAGAAGGACGAAAGATTTGGCCCATAGTTTCAGAGATTTCAGTCCATAGTTCATCGGCCCTGTTGCTTTTGGGCCTGTAACCAGACAGCACATTGTGGCAGGGATACAAGGCAGAGGAAGCTGCTTGCTCTTGGTGGCCAGGAAACCAAAGAGAGAACGAGAAGGGAGCCAGGCTTGTCACATCTTTTCAAGAACACTCTCCCAAGAGCACACCCCCAATACCTGACTTCCTCCCATGGTCTTACATTTCCTACAGGCCCCGCTGCTTCCCAGTAGCAGCACAGACTGAGGACTAAGTCTTTAACACACGGGCTTTTTATGGACACATCCAAATCATAAACTACGTGAAGTGGCAGGGCCCTGTAATCCAAGCTAGTCAGGCAGCTGAGACAGAAGGATCATAATTTTTTTGTTTGTTTGTTTTGTTTTGTTTGTCTTTTTGAGACAGGGTCTCACTATGCAGTTCAGGCTGGCCTTAAGCTCCCTTTGTAGCTCAGGCTGGTCTCAAACTCACAACAATCCTCCTGCCTCAGCCTCCCGTGTGCTGGGCTTACAGGCCTGCGTCACCATGCCCGGCAAGGATCATAATTTTAAGACCACTCTGGACAACTCAGCATGACCTTATCTCAAAAAAAAAAAAAAACAGAATGGACTAGGAATGTAGTTCCCTAATAAAAAGCCCCTGAGTTTAATCCTAGTAACAAAACACACACACACACACACACACCAAACCAGTGATTTTAAAAGTCAAACAGTACAAAATCATACCTCTCCACTCATTTGCTAGCTTTAAAGGAGGAATATCTTTTATTCCTCCATTTGAAAAGTGAAGAAAAGGTGCCAGTGAGGTAGTTCAGTAGAATAAGCTCTTTCCTGGCAAGCTCTGGGTCCTGAGTTCAATCCCGAGTACCACAAAAAAGAAAGTGAGGAAATTAACATATTTATCTAATTTTAATCTCTCCCCTTCACTTCCCAACACCTACTAACAATACTGTTATTTTTAAATAACCTTTGTTTAGGAGGTTTAAGTTCTGAGATCATAACTTCTGAAATGTCACAGTCTCAGCTTTAACTTTAAATAGACTCAGACCTTCAGGCAGTCCTGTGTCCTTTGTCCCAGCTTTTCTAGTCCTTTCTTGGCTAACTGGAGTTTGACCATCTAATAGAACTTCAAAAGGATTCACAGAAACTATTTTCCTGAGCATTTAAGAATGAAAGTTAGTGCCAGGGAGATGGCTCAGTAGAATAAGCACTTGCCTGGCAAGTGCAAGGGTCTGAGTTCAATCTTCAGTATCGCAAAAACAAGAAAGAAAGAAAGAAAGAAAGAAAGTTAGTAGCATTGAGTCTAATTCTTTTCTTTTTTGTGATGGGTGATTTTCAGGATTGAACCCAGGGCCTCATGTGTGCTAAGGGGCATGCTGTAAGCTGCTGGGTTGCCCAGCTTTGATCCTTGGCTCACGCTTTCCATTTCTCACAACTCTGTTATCTGTTATCCACTGCCTTTCAGTGTTCATCTTCTTCCTTTAGAATTTATTTGTTCTTAGTCTTTCTTCCAGTCTTTTATTTCAGTAAAATTTTTTAAATTCTCTTTTGCAATGACTTCTCCAGGGACACCTATTATTTAGAAGTTGAAGCTCATTATCTTCCTGAGTTCAGGAAGTTACTTGTTTTTCATTGTTCTCTCTTGATGTCCTTAGCTGCACATTCCACACTTTTCTGCTCTGTCCCTTTCCCAAAGTGGCCTCACTTCTAAGATGGCCTTATTTATGTGCCTTGGAGCCCTGCCCTACCAGCCTTATTATTGTCCTTAGGAGTTACTCAGTGGCAATTTCCGAAAGCCTGGCTATTGATCCAGTGCTTCGCTCAATATTTCCCAAGCTTCCTCTCTCCCCTCAACCTCACCGGCCCTCGAGGCTCCTCCCCTCCTTCCTTTCCCTTCTGCATTTCTTCACATAACTTTTGTGGCTGACTGAGCTAATTGCAATTAAGCTCTTTGTAGATGTCCTTCTTTCTGACTCCTAGGTGATCTAGTTTCTTTCTAAGTCTGGAGAGTTCAACCTTTCACAAATGTCACTGACCTGTCCTTTTACATTTCCCTTCACTAATTAATATGTTCTGTGCTTTTAAGCCATTTTCATGCAGTCAGAAAGCATCATAACTCTCCATAGAGAAAAGAGAGCCAGTCAATACCTTTGGGAATTTAAAGATGGGAGCCAGGGGGTGATGACCTCATGCTAGCAATTTCTTTGAAGTCCAGCACTTTATCTTAAAAGCAATAATCAGCTCTGTAATATCCATGTTTGTTTTATTTGTTTGCCTAAAGTGCTTTCAATAATTTAGCTATTAAGTTACTTATTCCCCATCCCCTCTTCAGTCCTTGAGTAAAATTGAAGCAACAAGGAGATGAGCTATAACAATAATGAAGGTTCAAGTACTTTCTAGCACTCCACAGGAGATCTCCAGGACCCAAGGGTCACATCGGGAATAAATCACGTTCTGCAGAGGCCTCGCATCTGTATGTTGGAATCTTTGGCTTCTGGAGCAGCGCTTGGCACATGCCTGGAGTTTGTGATTGCTCACAGAACTGTCTGCTAGTGAAGCTTGCAAGCTTTTCTTTCATGAGGTCAAGTAGGCTGCTGCTGGTTTAGCTATTGTTGATGCCATTCTGACTCAAGTGGACCATTCTTCATGCTCAAGGAAAGACAGAGATTGGACCATAAAGACTCAAGTACAGTTATCTTGCCGTCCCTGGAGAACTGGTTCTAGCATGCCCGAGACACCAAAATTCATACATGCTCAAGTCCCTTAGAAAACTGACATATGGGTAGAATCTACACATTCTTGTGCACATAATCATCTCTAAATTCCATGTGATAGCTAATACAATGTCAATAGTATGTAAACAGTGATTATACTCATTATTTGGGGAATGATGACAAGAAAAATATGTGTGCATGTTCTGTACAAAGGCAATTGCTCCCCTTGAAAATTTGCTCTCCACAGTGGGTTGACTCTGAGGACACAGAACCCATGGGTGGAGAAGACCAGTTGTGTAATGTGTGAGTGTCAGGTGGCAGTTGCTCAGATTGAGCTTTTGGGGCTCACTGCTTGTAGTCACAAGGAGCTTGACTGCTTTCACTGAGTTGTGTCCATGGCTTGTATTTTTAAGAGTCAAAGCTTCATTTTCCTTATCTGAATATAACTACAAATAAGGAAATGGTAATAACTACCCATCAGTTTGTTGAAAGGAATACATGAAGCCACTATGAAAGTATTTAACATACAACCCGGTATAAAGTATGCTCTCCTTACATGACAAATGCGGTTGCTCTTAAATGGTTGGCTGAAGGAATAGAGAGGTCATAGAATGGGCCCAACCCATGCTGTGTGTTGGTTTGTTTGTTTGTTTGTTTTTTAAAGAACTAGGGATTGAACTCAGGACCTTGTGCTTGCCAAGCAAGCACTCAGTCTACTGAGCTGTCTCCCCAGCCCCTAAAGCCATGTTATTTGAAACTGCTTTCAACATGTGACCTAGCAGCTATGCATCAGCTTTACACAGTAATTAACTCTCTTGACATAAAACTCCATGATTCTAGCCAGGAATGATGCTACACACCTGCAATCTCCACACTCCAGGAGGCTAAGGCAGGAGGGTCCCAAGTTCCCACCTAACCTGGGCAACTTATAGATTTAGTGAGACCAGCTCTGAAAATTAAATCATAAAAAAGGACTGGGGATGTCGCTCAGTGTAAAGCCCTTTGGTTCAATTTCCAATACTGCTAAAAATGATGATAACAATGTAATAATTTAAAATGGTTTCCTATCCCTCAGACTTCCCACAAACATGTATACAAATGCTTTTACCTGTTGGTATGGCTCAGATTTAAAATATTCTCGAAGTTTCATGTGTTCAGAAGAGGGGCTTCTGTAAGGGAACTGGTCCTGAAGGGGCTACCTTGCTGTCAGTGGATCAGTCCACTGCTGAGTTCACTCCCAAAGGGCTCTGAGGAAGTGGCCCATCCAGAGGAAGTAATGTGTGAGTGTCAGGTGGCAGTTGCTCTGCTTTTGAAGCAGCCACAGCTTCAAAAGGGAGCATCCTGCCCCCAACCCTCCCTCTCCTTCTCTGGCCCTTCGCTGCACTTCTGGATGCCATGGGTTGAGGACAGTTACTCTGCCAAGCACTTCCCCCAAAATGTTCCTACCTTTGGAGAAAATCCACCATAGACTAAATAAACTTTTTCTCCTTTAAGTTGGGTATTTTGTCCCAGGAACAAAAAAAAATAGCTAATACACCTTTGTAGAGGGCAAAAGTAATATCTCTTCTTCATCCAGTAAAAGGGTCATGACACATACCCCTGTAATAAACAACAGGTTAAGAAGAAGAGAGCATAACAAATTTATCAACTAAAGTTTTACATGACACAGATGTCTTCAGACATGAAACTGTAGGCCAGAGAACTCTGCGTGGATAAAGGATGGGCAGACCTGTAGAAGTACAATTAGACACAGGGGTCCAGTCCAGTGGTAACAGACTGGGAGAACTAGCACACCCTGTTAGCTCAGGTTCTTCTTGGCCTCTCTGCGTAGTATTCCTTTCCTCTGGGAATAGGGGAAAACACCTGCCACATGGGGATCACTTGTCCTATTTTCAGGAGAGGTTGCTCAGAGGGTCTTTTTATGAGCAGCCCGAACAGAAGGGTAGGGGAAGTCAGAGAGGCAGCTCCAGGCTGCTCCTGATACCCAGATATGGTTTTCACCACAGACCCCATCCTGTGGCCACTCATCATCCTCATTCCTGATGCCTAAGAATCCCTGGGGGGTTGCTGTGCCTGGGGAGCCTAATCTGGGCCTGGATCCACCTCTTGGTGCAATAGTTCACAGCTTTGGACTTCTGCTCAGATGTAGAACTTAGCTAATTGAGCTGTAGGGCTTTCCCATTGCAGGGTTGCCCTGGGTGACGAAAATAGGACATCCAGAAGTTTCTCTTGCCCACAGATTGTCCCACATGTCTTGGGAGAACCAGGAGCTATTTAAGAATCCTGGAATTAGCATGAGCCAATAAGGATGTCACATCCAGGGAGAAGCAGGCTGCTGACTGGTTATTTTCTTACTGCCTTTCCGTCCTTTGGCACCCACTCCAAGAAATGCCAGCCAGAACGCCCCAGCTAGCTGCCATGTGGAGGGAATCCATAAGAAGACAACACATAATCCATATCAGCTAAGTGTGCTAGAGAGGCCATCTGTAGAAAGACTAGGGGAACAAGAACAGATTGGCCAACCTGTCTCCTAGAGTCACCAGGCACCTTGCTCCAGAGTTTATCTGCTTCATCATAGTTTGCTCCACCTAATGTGACTGTAAGCTCCGCATTGTTTGCTCTATTAATTTGCTCAGGAGTAAGAACCCTGTCATGGGCTGAATAGGGAAGTTCTCCATTCTGGAGCTATTCTGCGATTGGTGCAGGCCTGGGTTTGAACACTTGTCTATCATGTGCAAGGCTGGAGGTTTGGTTCCAAAGACCAAGGGAAAAAATTCTTACAGAAGACACCCAGGTGAAGACCAAGGATAGAAACAGTGACTAAAGAAGGAGGCATTGCCTGTCCTCAGCCAGTGCTAGGTTTTCAGGTGGGGCATGTGTCAGAAAAGACAGATTAATGAGAGAGATGCATGTATACTTAATGTCTTAGGAGACACTGGAGCTTTCAGAAGTGATGATATAAAGAAACCAGTGAGTGTGTGTGCTTGAGCTTTGGTTTGATGAAACACGGAGAGTCATGCAGAAGTGTAGTTGAAGGGCGGAAAGGGTGTGACCTGAGGGCAGTGCCCTGTGGGGAAGTGGGTAGGGACCACTTGTTCACTCTGCTCTGGGCCCCTGTCTTAAGCAGGAGGCCTGCCCCTCTCCTTTGGGCATAGGGAGGGTACTTCTCCCATGGAGGACAGGTCACCTGGTTCAAGGGAGAGAGGTCAAGAAGGGTGCTTGTGCTTTGTTATCAATTGCCAAGCAATCACGTGTTGGAAGAGTGTACCCCAGCGCTCCAGCAGAGCTGTGTCCACTGGGACCTGATTTTTCAGCACCATCCCCACAAGGCTGGTTCACTGCCTCCTGTCCCACTTATTCATAACCATAGTTTCTAAGAGAAATACATGTGAGACAGGTGGCACAGGCCACCTTCTAGCATGACCTTCTATGTGAGCTAAAGGTCATGCCCAGCTGAGAACAATGGAGATCGTGAGTGGTGTAGAACACTGGGCACAATTGTCTCGTTCTGGGCTTTGTGACCAGAGGTGACACTTACTACAGTTGGGTTGGTGCTTCCTGGAAAACACTGGGAAGTGTCTTTTCATGGTGGCTAAGAAGCTCTGATTACCAAAATCTCTAAGATGACTTTTGACTCATTTCCCAAATATTTTATCCCTTTAGTTTTAGAAGGCATGCAGACTTGACTGGAAAGAAAATATGCTGTTCAAACATAAATGTCTGAAATGAGATTTTATACCAGTGCCCACTTTAAACAGCTACTTGGCAAAACATTCCTTCATGATCCAAGCGTGAGCCCAATGTTGAAAATAGGGTGTGCGCAGTGTTCTGGGCCACCCTTCATGCAGAGCTGTCCGTATGGTCAGCACTTGGCCCTTTTTCTGTCTACCCTTGGTCAGCGCAAGGAGGGCTTATCTTCCTTTATCTAGTGGGGAAAACTCTGTAATTTTCTGCTATCTAACCTGAACAGAGAACTTGCCTCAATTGTTTTTCCTAGAAGAAATAAGTGAGCCACTAGACGCAGCGCTGCGCATAAATCCAGATAATTCTATCTCAGCCAGGGAGAGGCGAGAGCAGTGCTCCTAGCCTAACACCGGAAGGCGTCAGACCAGAGCTCAGCGATGCTGATTTCTGCCTTTTCCCTCTTTAGCCTATTTTTCTCCCTAACAGAAAAGTTATATACATATACATATGCTTTGGTTTGTTGATATACAAATAATTTAAAGAAAAATAAATATCATACCACACACACACACACACACACACACATAGGACAGGCAGCATAAGACTAAAAGAATTTCTAGGCATAGTCTGAGTCCCCTAAATATGTAACATTTGTTCTGCTAGTGAATGTCCCCATTTCCTCTTGTGCAACATAGAAATGATAATGTTAACAGGTTCTTCCTCACAGGGTTATTGTGAGGATTAAATACAATCACATACGTAAGGAGCTTAGAATACTATCCATGTACTAAGACGCAGCATGTGGTTTAAGAAGGTCCCATTGTGCAAAATCACATTCTATGCCCAAATTCTGAACAAAGAAAATAGTAAACAAATGAGTAAGACAGAAGAACACTAACAGGGCACTTGTGTGGTGAGCGTGATGTGCACACCTGTGATCCCAGCACTCTAGGAGGCTGAGACAGGAGGCCTGCAAGTCTGAGCCCAGCCTTGGCAATTTAGTGACACAGACACAACAACTGAAGACCTGCAGATACAATCCAGAGTCCAATCCCCAGTACATGAGGAATAAGAGAAGTAGGAGGAGGAAGAAGAGGAGGAGGAGGAGGAAGATGAAGTTGAAGAGGAGGAAAGAGAGGCAGTAGAGGGGCAAGGGAGGGAAAATGAATAATGTTGTTTCTAAAACTGAGACTAAAACGACAACTTATAGTTGAGGCAGCAGTGGGCTTATTAGTGAATGTTCAATCACTGTGACAAAGTATCTGAAAAAAGCAACTTAGAGTAGGAAAGCTTTATATCTGGCTCATGGTTTCAGAAGCTTGGCCCATGGTCAGTGGACTTCTGCGCTTTCGTGCCTATGGTGAGGCAAAGCCTCATGGTGGGGAGCATGTGGCAGAACAGAGCTACTTACTTTGTGGCAACTGAGAAACAAGAGAGGAAGGGGCCAAGGCTCCATAGCCCCTTCAAGGACACAGCCCCAGGGACCTGACTGCCTTCCTCTGCCTCCCAGTCGCGCCACAGACTGACAACCAACAAATGCCTGAGTAGATGCAAAGGGCACTGAGCGCAGTAGGACTGCTCCCCAGAATTAGGGTAATTTTGACTTTCCCACCAGCTTGAGAGGTAACTCAAGGCTACCTAGAGAGGTAACTAGGCTACTACACACCTCCCTGCCTGAAGGCTGAGAGGGGGTGATGGAAGGGGAGGAGGAGGAGGAGCAGGAAGAAGAGGAGAAAGAGAAGAGGAAGAGGGGGAGAAAGCACAAAGAAGAAAAAGAATGAGGAGGAGGGGAAAGGAAAAAGAGGGATGAGGGGAAAGAAGGAAGAGGAGATGGCAGAAGTCAAGAGAAGAAATGGGGAAGAAGAGTAGGAGAAAAGAGAGACAAAAAGGAGGAGAAAGAAAAGAGGGGAGGAGAAGAAGAAAAAAGAAGGAGAAAGAAAAACAAGTGGAAGAATTGAGCCAGCCAGCAAGCTAACTGGCCCATAGTGTGTTCTTCTCTGAAGAGGTAAAGGAAAGGGCAAGAATCACAGAGGGTGGGGGAGCCTCTCTTCTGTAAGTCAACAAGCAAGAGGTACTTTCCTATCCCAGTGGTTAATCTGTGTGGGCTGTTATTAAACTTGGGCACTTCACAAGTCATATCTCTATGTCACATTCTATGACAACAGATGGAAACTTCATCTGAGTCACAGAATGTCCTCAACAATCAAACTTCTAAAAGAATAAATTGAGAAGCACTAGGCATTGTGATGATTGCCTCTGCCAAAAACCACCTCTGTGGAGACTGTACAGAATTTTTCTGAGCTTCCTTGAATACTTCACCGCCAAGCCTGGGGTTCCCTAGCATTTCCCGTGGTCCTTGACACAGACAACCTGCATTGTTATCTCCAGTTTATCGGCTTAATCTTTCTCTCTATGTGGACAACAAGTTCCCGAAATTATCCTCTCATGTTGCTCAGCTCCTGGATTTTGGGAGCTTGCACTATTATCTTAGATTTTGTGATATCTAAGCTATCACAAAATCTAGGTCTCCCTGTGACCTTGTTGGGATCACAGGGAGACAGTGGAAACCTCTTGAGAAGACCAGAGTAAAACTGGAAGCCTAGCTCCGGGCCTCTGGGAACCACACTCCGTCCATTCCCCCCACCACCCCAACTGCTGAATTTCCTATTCATTCAGTTCTACAGCCTCTGAGTGAGCACAGACCCCACACTGGAGGTCAGGAGAATGAGGCTGCCTCCATCTCTCACTGACTTCCTCTGGGGAAGAGCTCTCTCCCAGGCTGGGCAGATAGATACTCCTGCTTGTTCTTCTAGGTCAGAGGAAGGAGAAGTCCCCATGCTGCACCAGGCTGCACCACTCCTGGTGGCACGTTCTGACCTTTGTCTCCCTTCATGAAAGTGCCGTGTGCCTTCCTGAAGTTCCCCTCTGTTGTCATCCACAGGGCGCCATTTCTTCCTGTTCCGCACCCTCTTGCGTGGGCCAGTGGGTGGCTGGCCAAGTCTTCCTTCATTGATGCCTTGACCCTATGTGCATCCAACCAAGGAGCCTGGAACACAGGGCCTTTGCACAGGAGGCAGTCATGAGCCCACCCTGCCCAGAAGGCCCTCTGGGTACCCATTATGGGGATGAGGAATTGGCTTGTCTCTTAGGGATCTGCCTCCAGAAAAGTAGCCAGAGACAGAGGGAAGACTGGGACCACAGGACCAGAGAGAGGAAATGGTATATAAATATGCTCCTAGGAAGGCTGGAAGGCGAGAGATCTGATGATATGAAGTCACTAGAAGAGTTTTCTTCTTTGTCAGGTGCAGGCAGGTAAAGGGAGAGCCATAGAGGGGTGAGTCTCTTTGATAAACTACGCCAGCCAGGGAACAAAGTACAGGCTTTGCTTTGTTGCCTTACAAAGAACTCCAGCTTGTTGAACGTGTGTTCTTAGGATGGAACCCAGTG